>VURO01005933.1:7616-19943 GCA_015108175.1 Pelvicachromis taeniatus
GTGTCGGGGGTCCGGGGCAGTGAGATGAACTGACTGTAGTTTATTTTAACAGTGTAAACGACACTGAACACATTTGTGTCCCCTGGACTTTGTTAAACATGAAAAACAGATTAAAAACTGTTAAAGTGGAAACATTTTGTGTGTTTTACAGTTTTTCTGGTGGAAATTAATTTGGATCAGTTTTATGTTCCTCTAATGTTCCTCTAATGTTCCTCTAATGTTCCTCTAATGCTGGTTGGCCCTCGTCTTTGATGATATCTGAGGTCACCTGCAGGAGATGGTGGTTATGTGGTTGGTTTGTAGCAGGAATGATGGAAAAGAGCCGAGTCATCGATCCGGGTTTGGCAGTCTTGGAGATTTGGTGCCGTCTTGATGCGACAACCTGAGCTAAGAAATGTTTGCACAACGGCGAGGGAGCGTGGAGCTGCCGGGTTTCTGGCCGGCGAACAGTCGGCCATTGTGCCGTCGCCCTTCTCATTGAAATCCCGAGGAAGTTCAGCGATCGTGTTTCCTGTCGTTGATAATCCAAACGGAGCATTTCATCATCGCCGCAGCATTAGGAACACTTTCTCTGGTTGTTTGGCAGAGTAAAAGTTTCCATCACGTCTCGTCTCCATAACTCTGCCCCGCCTTTGTGCTGCAGCGGTAAGGCTGCGAGGACCACACGCAGGAAACCTCCACGTCATCCTCAGACGGCTGCAGGTTCGACGTGTACGGTCACGTCTGTGCGCCGCAGAGTTCCCGTCAACGCTGCGAGGTTGTCCACGCCGGCTCGTGTCTGCTCATCTGGTGTCTCTCACGAGTGCGTGTGGAGGATCAGGTCTGCTTAGAGACCGGTTTCCTCTGACTGTGGGTCAGCTGGCGTAGTCTTTTGTGATTTGGGGAATAATTAGCACACAAATTCAAATTAAAGCTGTAATAATTCAGCATTGAAATGTTTCTGTGTGGCTTTAACTCTGGAAACACGTCACTAACATGAGCACAGGTTATGTGTGTGTGTGTGTGTGTGTGTGTGTGATGGCAGAGTCTGTACTTTAAAGACACACAGGTTTGCTGCTTTGTGTTCACATCAGTGTACATTTGTTACACTCCCAGCGTCATGTTGAGGCTTGTGACAGGTTGTTGTGATAGTCGTGTATCGTTCCTGCAATCAGGACACATTTCAAAGTTTTACGTGTTAAAGCCTTTAACGAGTGTTTCTGCAGCGTGTGTGTTTACTGCACGTGAAACACACTCACACCTTCAACAACACGAGCTGAGCTCACGTTCGTAAAGCGACGAACACGAATGTGCTGCCATTAGCTCGCCCTTTTAACCCTTCATTTGCCTGTTTCCGCTGTCAGAAAGCTGACCCTGGATCAGGCGGTGACTCCAAATCTCTCTGACGCTGGATGTCGGTCTGCGCTCGTTTCCAGAGAGCGAGCTTCATAAACCTGGCGGTGGTTTGTGAGGAAGGCGAGTGATGCGTTGAGCGAGCGGCTCGGCTTCGTGCAAACGTTTCTTTTGTTCCTCGCCTTGTGACGTTTTTTTAAAAAGACTTTCCAGCGCGCCTCTTTTAGCCGTTTGTAGTCGTGGGTGGGATTTAAAAGATTTATCGGTGTTTGATCTGCACTCCTGACCTCGGCGTGCTCCGGGCGTGGCGAGTTCATGCGCCGTGTTTCGCTGCGGGCTTTGTGGTCGTGCTGACTAGGCGTGGTCTTTTCTTAGAGCGAACAACAGACTCAGTCTAACTGGTTAATGTGATCACAGTCACTGGGCCAGGTATCTGTCCACTGGTTTTAATTAAACCCCACTGCTGCAGGTCAGAAATGAGAGGTGAGCTGAAGACTTGTTTGGGTCGTTCCACTCTGGAAAAGGTGGTCAGAGGTCACACGTCTGGACTCAAACTGTTTATGTGCCGCTTAAAGACATGTTTGTTTTTCATTTAGACCGATGATGTGACGCTCTACTGCTCAGTCACTGAAATCTTTCCATACGGTTTCTTTTTTCCCATTGATGATGATGATGATGATGATGATGAACTATTTGAATAGTCAAAACCTCGACCATCCCTGGAACATAATCTGAGGTACAGACCAGGTAAAGGTTCCCGTCGAGCTGCTGGAGAGGACCGACCCTGGAGCAGGAGCTATAATTACCCCAGAAACGTGGTGTTGATGCTTCCCGGTTCCTACGGCGTGGATGAACTCGGTCTTTGTTATTGGTCAGGAGCTGCCTGGAGATCTGAGCTGCTTTATCAAAGCTCTGACGTCTTTGTCTCTGTGTGTACAAACTGTGGACGTATCAGGGGACGTCTCCACCACACGGACGGACGAGTACCCTCAGAGTCACTCTGCAGTCCTGTCGAGCGTCCAGCCTCTTAGAATAATTCATAATTTAAACCTTAAAATGTGGAGGAAAGTCTCGGGCAACAAACCAAACTAAGCCTCATCTTTGTGGTTAAGCTGTTCAGTTTGAACATATTGGAAAAGTTTTGTGTTTGGCTGAAATCTTGGTGCGTCTGATATTTACAGTGTACTTATTTGAACTGAATGATTTGGCCTTTAAAGTGCGAGCCTTTCACTGACGTCCGCTTTGGTCACAGAAACGGTGTTTCCAGGTTCAGGCTCTCTGCGGTGTGTCGGCCTCTGTGGCGACCGCAGAGTGGCTGTCAAACACAAAGCTCTAAGTTGGGAAGCAGCTCGTCGGTTTCGCTGTAAAACGATCTCCGAGTCTCCCACAATTCCACAGAGGCCATCTTTTATTGGGCATCAATTCAGCGCCGTGTTTAAGGTCGTCCCCGGAGGACTGACAGCAGTGAAACCAGCGCTCACACGGCTGGATTTGCACTGAATAAAAGAAGAATAAAAGAAGCTGGTCTACAGTGCAGGTGAAAGTCAGACCTGTTAGTCTCCCCAGTTTAACAGTTTGCTTCATTTTACAGAAATCTGGAAACTAAACACTCAGAAAACCATATTTAATGACGTGACCTCCATTATTTCTGGCTGTCGCACGCTCTCCGCCCACTTTTAGTACAAACTATAAACCGACTCTTGTTGTGCGTTTGTTTAGTAACCTGCTGCACGGTCATGTTCACCATTTCTGAGATGACGTCTCGTACGCGACCTTTGGCCCTGCAGTGCTTTTCTTTTTGGGTTTGTGTAATATGATGAAGTAGGAGGATGACTGCGGTGCATAAAAACAGCTTTTACATCTGAGGAAGTGTTACTGTTTACATTTTTTCTGCATTACTGTGTTATCCATCTTGTAGCGCCGCCTTCTGGACTCGTTCGTGCTAAGAAGCTCCGTACACGAGCAGACGTCTCTTAAAGAGTCCTGAAGAGTCTTTTTAAACCCGTTTAACAGGATTTTCCCATCAAATCTGATCAGTGACTGAGGAGTAGCTGAGTAGTGTATGCTGTGTGTTACAGCCTCTAGGGGGCGCTAGCTGGAGGAACAAAGGCAGACTTGACGTTGAGCATCATTTCTGTTTTGTTTACTTGTTTTTATTTTGTCCCCAGCTCCATACTTCATAGTTTCGTGTGCTCACGGTGACCTCCACCTCTCTGCAGTCCTACTTTGTCTTTCTTTTGCCATATTTGGTAAAGAAAGGAGGATTTGTGTCACCCGTCATTGACAGCTGAGGTAAACAGGCCGCAGACAGCTGGGCGGAGCCATCGCGTTTCTACAGGCGGTCTTAGAAACACGCTCCTGTAACAGCTTTGCATCGTTTTCAGCCGAGAATAATCCTTCTTTGCCTCAGGCGCTCCCTCTGCTCCACTCTGTGTGTGAGGAGGTGCACACAGTGAGACTGAGAGCACCTCCTGGTTCATGTGGTGCAGCCTTTAGGATGTTTGACTAATCAATAACTTCTGTGTATTGATCTGTCATCTTGTACTGTAGCGCTGTAAGCTGCACCGGCGTCGATGCCGGCGTGTGTTACGTGTTGGTTACCTCGTGGTCACGTCCTGGTGCTTCCCTCGGGCGTCCTCGCTGTTTGTTGGTTTGTTTTTTGCACCTCTTCGTACCGTCACATCCTTTCTGGTCGTTTCCAGGAATTATCAGACGGGCCAATCACAGAAGCCGCAGGCTGCGTTGACACGGCGTGTAGTTACTCTTCCAGGGAGGTGCCGGTCTGCGGCTAATGACCTGCCCGCAGCCTAGAGTGTAACTCACACAGCTTATGAATGTAACTGGTGCTCTGCATCAGCCGACGTCCAACGGTAACGTTTCTTCACGCCATCTGAGCTTTAAACGTCTGGACGGATCGCCGCCATCAGAGCTTTCACTAAAAGCCGAAGGTGTCACCCATCAGCGGATGGTGCCACTGGTGCTTCACCCTGGTCGTGTAGGCCTGATGGGTCCAGCTGCTGCTGCGTTTTCGGTTCGGGCCACGATGCTGCAGACGAACAGCGTTAACAAAGAGCCGACTTTGTATTTTTAGTTCCTGCATCAGCTTCTGCGCTGATATCCGAGGCTATTTTCAGTCATCAAAGGCAGAAGCTGCAGTGATGTCAGTGAAAAGCTCAGCGCTCTCTTCACTGATGACGTTCTCAGTCATGTGACCGAGCGGCCATGACGCACGCCCGGTGATAAATGTGATGGCCCGGTTCAGGGCGTCTTCTGCAGGTTAGAGACGTTGCAGCTCCACGTGGCACTGCTGTGCTCTCACTGAGCTGTGGTAGAGGCTTTTATTGTGAAAGAGCAGAGCACAGGAAGCTCCCGAGTGCCCAGAAACAACGTAGTTTACTTTGGACTGTCACCAAAGCAGATAACAGCATCATTAAAGGCTGTGCAGACAAAGGGCTGAGAAGGCAGTGGACAGTTGTGAGGAGTCATGTGTTTGTGGGGTCAGCATGCCGGTGGCGAGCAGAGCTGGACGTTTGAAGGCGATCGGCTGCTGGTCGACCCAGTGAAAGTTTCCACTGGGTGTGAAAGTCTGAGATTTTATGGCGGGGCTGCTTTTTGTTTTATTTATAGCACTCAAATATGCCACATGTCCAAAATAGAGGCGGTAAAGCCACGAGGAGCCCGCAGGATGTTTGGAATTCCTCATTTGTCCTCCAGCTTCCTCCGATCGATCCGGGCGCTGCACTCGTTTACAGAGGCCGTTAGAAACCTGTGATAACAGGCGGCGTGACGCCGCTGCGGGGTGACGGCGGGGCGTGCCAGAGATTTAAAGGCCAGTGGTCACCCCGAGGAGCTGTTGAAGTGGTGATCCGATGGTTTCGGGGGAAACATCTGTGCCGGCTGGGCGGTCAGCTGCCACGGCGAGCCAAAGAAAGCCCGCTTATTTTAGATCCGCTCGCTGCGAGGGCGCCTCGGGATATAAAAAGAGCTCAGTGGATGTGGCCGCCGGGGCGAAGCTTTTTATAATGACGGCCTGCCGTAAACACTGTGGAGTCGTGGTATCAATCACACCGCCGCTCAGGCTGGATTAAGGAGGAAACGCTGACGTTCGCCGCTCGCTGCAGCAGAATGACCTGCTGAGCTCAAAGTGAGGACGGGTTGGTTTATGAGAAGCTGTTATTGGCAGAGTAAAACCTCCAAACATGCCACGTGTCGGCCTGATGAAGCCATTTCCTGTGTGCCACCTCCTCTTAGTATTGAACAAAACTCAGGGTCGTGACCCCGGCGAGTCCGTCTAGCGCCGAGTGTCGCGTTTGTCCTCCGCTCGGGGCTCCTCCCTCTGCCCGCTCTGTGAGCGCTGAGCTCGGCGAATTCTGATGTTTAAGAGAAGAACGAGAAAGAATTTAAAATGTGTCACTTTAACGACTTATCAAAGCTTTTATTGTGAAAAACTGTCAGGAGCTTGTAGTGAAAGCTGATCAGATTTCAGCTTTATTCTTATTTAATAAAATCCATTTCTACTCAAATGACACGTGCGACCTGCGCCGGGAGAGCTAAGGTCTTACAGGCTGGCAGACAGGAAGTCAGTCATTTCAGTGACCGAACCTTCAAAATAAGAGCAATGCAAGAGTCCGCTGGTCAAAGATGAACTCAAAGCGACTCCACTGAAGTTTTAACAGGAATGTGATGCTGGGTCGTTTTGTCTGTGTCCTCGCAGATATCCAGGAGTTTTACGAAGTGACCTTATCGGACAGTCAGAGATGGGTGGAGTCTTCCAAGGGGGCGGACCCCATGGCGCCCGTCAACCTATGGGACTTCTCCAGCCTTCAAAGTACAACGGTGACCTCGGACACGCTGCCCAGCCTTAGCACCAGCATCGAGGTAAGAACTCAGCTGCTGCCCGCTGCCGCTCGGCCTGTCAGGACAGGAAGTGCCACCGACACTCGGGTTCTTTTTCCTGCTTCCTGCTGTAGCAGTAGTAGTCTCTGTAGCAGAGACGGCGACTGTCGGTAAAAATAGAAAACGGTAAAAAATAGATCAAACCTTTCAGACGGTGCAGGATGAAAAGCGAAGCTGCTTTTGATTCCTGAAGCAGCTCGATGGACAAACTGACGCCATCTGCTCGCGCTAAACGAGGAAAAGCGGGACTGCAGCCGGCGCCGGCGGCTCGACGGGCACACACGGGTCAAACACCTGCCCGCAGCATGTTCCTGCTGTGATTAGTGTGGACTGATGAGCAACTCGTGTCACTGCACGAAAAGAAACCATAGCAATAATATTCCTGCTTTGAGCCCAAGTTTGAAAAAAGTCACAAAAACTGCAACAAAACTATTTTTATCCTGAATGTTAAAATTACTGCAGCTGAAAAAAATGCCTTTGTAACCTTCCTGAGCAGTTGTGATTGGTCGGCTCCTAAAAGCCAGTGTGGCTGCCGTCTGCATTCACTCCTCCTGCTCTTATTTTGAAATAAGAGCTGGGACTTCAGTCTCAGGATTTCCTGGCAGTGACAGAAACTGTCGTCACTCATAAATGAGCGATTTAAAAACATAGAGTGACACGTGGGTATTTGGCAAAATGAAACCACCTTTTCTTTCTGTACTTGTTTTAAATATAGACGTAACCACGGTGATGTCACCTTTGGTTTTGTCCTCAGCTTTAGAGGTTTTTGTTGTTTGGAGCCAGACGTGAACATACAGGTAGTTAAATGCTCGGTTACCTGGTAATGCTCTGTTAACAAGCAGCATTCAGAGGGTCCTGCTAATTCATGCTAACAGCTCATGGACGCTCTGTTAGCTACTAACCTCTCAGCAGCCACATGATGATGTCATTAAAAATGCTCCAGATCAAACAGTCCAGCTCAAGCCAGCTAGCAGCTACAACTACCTGTGTCACCGCTCACCTGTCAAAGAGGCCACGCCCCTAAAACAACAAGCCCAAAGCAGTTTTTGTATCAGGCTGTAAACTTGTTATTTCTGCTGTGGGAGCTGACTCGCTGCTGGAGCCTCCGGTGGACGTTAGAGGAACTGCAGGCTGTATTTTCATAATGAACTTAAATGTTTTTTATTTATTATTTTTTTTAGGTTTAAAACAAACTTTTTGTAATTGTGTTCTGCTGAATTTCTTCTTTCTCACGATTACATAATGATGTATTATCACTGCGCCATCTGGTGGCGCAAATTGGTATTAAACAAAATACCTGCGCGCAGGTGTGAAACACCTGGAGCGGCGTTTCTTCAGTTTAAATGATGGTGAAACAAAAACTCGTCACCAAAGTGCTTTTAAAGGTTTGGGTGGGTTAGACGTCAGGTTCGTCTCCGCTGTACGTGACCACGCGCAGACGCCGTTTCTCTGGGAGCACATGATGGCGTCAGATGTCCTTCACCAGTCCACAGGACGGTGATGATGATGATGATTTGATCACATTCAGATCAGCAGCCTGAAACTCCACGAGTTGCAGTTAAAGCGAGGAAACGGAAAGCGGGTGTTTCCTGCTGGAACGATGGTCACGCGTGTGAGCGCTCGAGCTCGTGGTTTGCTCGCCTGCCGAGGTGGAGATCATCGTGTGCGTGCGTGCGTGTGTGTGAAGAGAAAGCAAAAACTGCCAACCCTTTCCCGCCCTTGATCTAACCTGTCATCACTTCGTTACCGTCTGACATTTGTTTACATGAATAATTTATCGATTGTTTGGTTATAAAACGACCAAAAAACATTGAAACTAATTTCCTCGTTAGTCGAAGTGAGCGCGTTAAAATTAATCTGCCAAACGATTGTTGTCTGTTTTTAAAACATGCGTCTCAACAATCAAACCAAGATGAGGACGATCGCCGCTTTGTGCTGATCTGACAGAAGCGTTAAACTTCTCCCCTTACAAACGGTCCGAGGTCAGGAGGCGGAGCTTCTACTGACATTTCACCCTCGTGTTGATCAGTGTGGACACCGCCGCTGGAAAACACTCAGGTTACAGTTGAATAATAACATCATTGATCAAGTGATCAGTTGATTATTGGAGTTAATTTACCTGCAAAAATGAATCTTTGTGCGGCTTTTCTACTCAAACGTCCGTGTGTGTGTGTGTGTGTGTGTGTGTGTGTGTGTTTGTGTGTGCAGGCCTGAGCGCACAGCTGCTACACACTCACACAACAACCTGCAAGCAGCTCGTTCAGCCGCACCAAACGTACAAATACAGTCGAGCAGCTCGATAAAACGTCACAGAAGATAAAAACGGGACAAAAAGTGAAATAAAGTCGTGCTCAAAGTAGAACTCACGGACAAAGTGACTCTGCAGGTGAAACGGTTAAAACAAACATGACATCGGCATTGGTTACTGGTAAAAGTGAGAGAGTAATGTCAGCGATCGCCATCAGATTATTTCAATAAAGTTTTTTTTCCTCTTCTTCCTGAAAAACGAGGGCGGAGGAGGCGGCTCGGTTGGTGCTGACACCTCCCAGCGTTTGTGTGGCACCAACGCGTCTCCAAGACGTGATTCTGGGACGTTGTGGTGAACGGCGACACGTGAACGTGATCACGTTAGTGAAAGAGAGAAGATGAGAGGAGCAGTCGGCCTGGTCTGTGCGGTCATTTCGCTCTAATCCCTTGTTTTCATCGTAGTCGATGGGATCAGCAGGAAGCTGGAGTGTAATCCACAAACTGTTATTTTGTCTTCGTATGAGGTTGATTCATTTTCTTTGGGGGGGGGGTTACAGCTGAAGTTTGCAGAGGTTGCCGTGGCAAACAGCTGGAGTCTGAATGTAATGCATCATTATTCCCGTGCGGTGCGCTCGGGCAGGCGGGCGGAGACGTCCGTCCGCTCGCGGCTGGTTGAGGTTCAGGTTCGGGGCTGCGAGCGGCTGATGCACGCTCAGGATTTACACGCCGCTCCGTGTGCGTGTATGAGCGGTGCATCAGGTTAAGTGGAGGTTGCGGTTCCTGTGTGATGGCGCCGGCTAACCGTTTGTTTCCTGTCTTCAGGAAAAGCGAAGCCTGGACTTGCTGAGTGAGGAATCGGGCTTCTCGCTTTGAGGAAGACCAAAGAGAAAATGTCCGACTTTAAAAGAAAAGCTCTTCCTCGCCGTCCGTCACCTTCTCGTCTGCTCGTTTTCGCCCGATCCTCTCACAGCTTGTGTTTGTTGCTTTTCCAGAGCCCGACTGAGCTCGTTCATCCTGGTTTCACATGTGAGTCACGTGGTGTGAAGGTGAGCTGGTCGATTTACCTGTCTGCAGGTGATCGGGTTTACCCCGTCTCTGTCCTCTGGAGCCAATAACCTTCAGAACGGGTCACGTGACGTTGTTTTCTGGACCGGGAGTCTTCTGCCAGCCGCCACAGCGTGCTGCTGCAGGGCGGCGACAAGTCTGCGAGTGTTGGGGTTTGAACTCGGAGGCTTTCTTTGCAGATGCATGAACGGAGGCAAATATGCGTCAGTGCGAGGTGGCCATGTTTGATCGTGTGTTGGCAGCGGCCAGTGTGGAGGACCGGGCGTGTGCACCAGCTTGTGTTTGGAGTAAAAGCTGACGTTGGCTGACATCTGTGAACCTGCTGTGTTGTTTGATTCAATGCTTTTCTTCTTCTTTCCTCTTTTTCCCGACTGTAAACGCTCATGCTCCCCCGTAGGACTCCCCCCTCCTAAACGAAATCCTCCACACGTTGGCGCAGGCCAAGCGCCCGCCCGGCCGTGACGGACAAGTAAGTACTGCCTGCTGTTGGTGGGAGGGGCTGTCGGTGTCGTCCACCTTCGCCGCATGTCCCATCCAGTCCTCGTGTGCTTCTTTTTGGGCCATCGGAGGGGGTGGGGGTCAGGGGTCAGGGGTCAGGTTCACCCAGACGGCCTCAACGTGTCGCTTTGAGTCGTTCACGCTGATCTGAGTTTGGATGACCGTGAAACCAGATCGTTTTTAACAACTTCCTAAAACAAAGTGACGATGAGGCAGCTCTCACGCAGAAACAGGTGTCATGGCGGGCGTGTGCGCCGTTGAAGAAGAACGTCATGAAGCTGCACTCGTGTCTTCCTGTCTGGTCTCACACAGCGTTTAAATATTTCTAACGGCAGGAACGCGGCGACACGTTGAGGCTGTCCGTGCTGTGTTCAGGGGGCGTGGTTTCATCGTGCTTCATTCGTTCTGGTTCATGTTGTCGGGGCTGAACGGTACACCTCCGGTCCCCACACACACACACACACACACACACACACACACACACACACACACACACACACACACACACACACACACACACACACACACACACAGGACTATAGTTGTTGCTGTCCTCTTACAAAACAGTAACTTTATGATTAGCTACATGTGGTGCATTAATGGTCATCTGTAAATTGTAGCTACAAAGCGTTTAACTCTACATGATTTACCAAATACGACAGTCTTTTTGTTGTAACCTTTCATCCTTAATCTTTCTTCTTTTTGTTGTTGTTGTTTTCCCCTCAGGTACTAACTCACGGTCTGATGCAGGCCAGATGGGAAATGACATCCGGCAAAAGGCGGCACTGAGCGGCTGGGAGAAGAAATACGTCGTGGTTGAAATCCCACCCTACTGCAGGCAGAGAAGAGTGGAGGGCAACGTGGAGGTAGAGGGAAGCAAGGAGGACTCGTTAGGGGAGAGCTGGTCTCCGATGATCCCCAGCAGTGAGAGAGACAGTGGAGAGGCCATGGACTGCTCGAGCAGCCCGGAGGACGAGCAGGAATGGGAACGGGGGACAAACTCGTGCCAGATGTAATGCACCCGCGTAAAACACGCAAGGTGGTGGAAAAGAACACGAGGAGGACTCTGACTCCACGGAGGCAGTGGGGAAACGGCTTTTAAAAGTAGACTGGACACATTTCAAAGGTTTTGGAAGAATAAAAGGAAAAATCACTTGATTGTGATCTTTCAAGTGACTGTATCACATCAAGCACACTTGATTTGGATAAATAATTATTTTTCAGAGTTTCCACCCAGGTGTGAAAGTCGCCAATAGCACAGAAAGCTTTTTATCAACACAACGGACCCTCTGCATAGAGATTATTTTTCTGAAAAGGTTGTTTATATTTAATATTGTGAGATGTAGATTTTTTTTCCCCCCCCTCTAGTCTGTGTTTTGTCTATGAGGAGAGGTATTGAAGAGCCATTGTGTTGTGTTCAAGTTTTGATACTTTTTGTGTTTATTGTGATACAAATGCTTATACTGAATCAAACACCCTCCACATCAGATTGACAAAACTGTACGCTGATATTCAGATGAGAACGTGCCTAAAAGCACTCATGAGTTCAATGTTTAATCTCAGAAGAAGAAGGTGTTTCACACCATCGGTTTGTCACGGATTTCTCTGTGAACTTGGGAAAAGGGGGGTTTATTGAACTCATTCCTTCTAATTAAAAAAAACAAAACAAAAAACAACTCCGTGTCAGGCGGCTGAAATCATTCAGGAACCTCTCTAGGTCTTTTGACAGCTCGATAACTTAAAAGTACAGAACTGTGGTAGCCGCTTGAAGCCCTCTGTAGGCAAACATAGATGTAATAAATATCTTGTAAATTTATGAATTGAGAAGTTGCTGATAAAAAGACGTAATTTTCCCAAACAGTCCCTTGTGCATCTCTGTTAACACAAGATGGTAATAAAGTCCTCCCAAAAAGAAGCAATCCAAAGCACAGGTTATTTACTTGGATGCGTTCCCACTCGAGACAAGTTTGGAACCACATGACGCAACTTTTAAATAACAAAACGGCAAATTTTTCTATGTCTAACCACCATAAAGGCTGAGAGTCCTTCCATGCTATGCATGAATTATCCTTGGAATCGGAAGGATATCTGCATCTAGCTTCATATTGATCTTAAGAATATATCACAAACTCGGTCGCACGGTTTTGATTTTGTAAAGCCCCCCCCCCCCCCCCCCCCCCCCCCCCCCCCCCCGCCCCCCACCCAACCCCCCCCCCCACCACACACAACCCCACCACCCCCCACCCCCCCACCACACACCACAAACACAAAAACACAAACCCCACAACC
>VURO01005943.1:4308-24015 GCA_015108175.1 Pelvicachromis taeniatus
AAAAGGGAAAGGGGGGGGGGGGGGGGGGGTATGAGTAAGGTGGTTTAGCCAGATTTTATTAACAAGGTTACCGTGCTGTTTGATAAGCTCGGATAACCCAGCAATAGGCAGTGTACAATCCATGGCTGTTGTGATAAATGTTGCGTGCTGAGCTCTCGATGCATGGGCAGGATGAGCACAGAGTCCAGTCACATTGAAAATGAGGGATTTCCACGTGCTTTTTGCTTGAAGGGTTTTCAGGAGAACTCCAGTCCTGATGTTTGCTTTTGTTTTTAATCAGTTTAAATGTGAGTTGATCACTTTAACCTGTAAGGGGATGTGAATAAAATGGGCTCATAAACTCTCATGCCTTAGCTTTAGAAGTGCTAATCTGATGCTAGCTTTGCGGGCGTTTTTTTTTTTTTTTTTTAAAGGCACATAAGGCGTATAATATGTATACTTTATGGAAATCCTAACTAGGAGCAAAGATCAGCATTTCTGTGCAGCTCGGTAAACATGAGCAGGCTACTTGTGGCTCGCTTATCAATATGTGATTGTTGAGAATGGTAATGGGTTTGTTCAAGGTGTCTTATTCTTCCTCCCGCTCGACTTGTAGCGCTGAGCTGTGAAGCGCTCGGGTGTGCAGGCATTTATATGGTTTTTAAATTCAAATTGAGAAAAAATATATACGTATATAAATATAATATATAGCTTTTCCTCATCTTGGTTTTTAATCAGACAATTCCAGACAATCAAACGGCGCCACTTTATCTGACACTCACCCGGTTTTCCCATTCATTGGCTGCATGTGTCCTGATCCTGATCATTTGTCAAATTTAAACTACTTCTGATATCAGATTTCTAGAGACACAAGTGTTTAAGAAAGAAATTGCATTTTGCATTTTAACGCGTCAGACCCATGTTATCCAATAATATGGGTCTGACGAGTGTGCGAGTGTAGCAGAGTGCGTGTACAGTTTTGAGAACTTTTCTGGGTCAGATTATAAAGCTTTACTTTGTTGAAAATAAAGATCAGATGGAATTTAACGGGATTTAATGTTGCAAAGAACTGCCTTGAACATGCTGTGACCTGTGACGCCGCATTGCCAGCCTCGTCTGTTTACCCAATTACCGCCTTAAACTTCACTGCTCGCTTTGACAGATTACACTCAGAGGAAAAACAAAAAGCACAACAGTATCCCGGTGCATTTACTGTCATGAGGTTTATTTGTTTGTTTGTTTGTTTTTTAATGACACACAGATACACTATAAAATGGCTGATGTGGAGTTTGGCAACTCAGTCATGGTTTTGACTTTAAACATCCGTGACAGTGAACACACCCCAAACCTGCCTGGGCACCTGGATTTTTTGCAACCATCCTTAGTATTACTTGAATCTGGAGATGTGTGCGAAGAAAATAAAGTTTTAATATTTGTTTTTTTTTTCAGTTTTAATGACTTTTGTAAATGTATTTTCTCTACAGCTGTGAAAACTGGTATATGCTGTCCTAAATAAATAATTTTAAGAGAGCTTTTAAAGGTATATTGTTCTTTTAATTCTCTACTACACAGGCTTAGAACACCTTTGAATTTAGAGCGTTCACTGGAGATTTCTGGTTAGTCAAAGATATAAAGCAAAGGAAAGGCGAGAGATCATGAAGAATAAGAAACGATTGTTAAACTGACAGATGTGTCAAAGTTTTGGTTATCAGAAAACAAAGGGAAAGGTTCTAATTAAGACGTGGCTTAAGGTTGACAATAAGAAGGTCACGTGATGGACTTTTGTCTTAAAATTAACCAAGTGTGGACATAACTTGTAACAGTTTAAAAAAAAAACACAAAAAAACACGAAACCTCCCTCGCAAAAAAACAACCACTGTACAACTGAAGACAAAAAGGCATCATAGAGGACACAAGCTGGTGTTTCAGGCGACCCCTGATGGATTCCAGCAGTACCTCTGCCCACAGTCCAAAGCTGACAGTCTGTCCATGTCAGCGTCGCTCAGTATAAAGTCAAAAAGTCTGCCATTCTCCTGTATTCGATCTGTGTTTGATGACTTTGGGAGCACAGAGACACCCTGCTGCACCGCCCACCGCAGCAGCACCTGAGGAGAGAGACAGAAGAACCTTAACTCTGTGTTTGCAATAAAAACAATACATCAGGTATACTCAAGATAGCAGAGCTTCTGGGCTCACTTGTGCAGGGGTGCGTTGGCACTGCTTCGCCAACTCCAGGACCACAGGGTCAGTAACCAGATCTCCTTGGCCTAAGGAGGAATACGCTTGGAAACACACTCCATACTCCTCACATACACTCTTCAGCTCTGCCTGGCACAGCCGTGGGTGAAACTCTACCTGAAGAACACACAAAAAAACGTGAGAATTCAAACAGCTGCCAAAGTCTTTCCCTGTCTTCCATCTAAGCTCATGCATTGTACCTGTAGAACTGCAGGGGGGACTTTGCAGCTCTGCATTAGTTCTCTCATGTGTGCCACTGTATAGTTGGACACTCCTATGGCCTTCAGCTTCCCCTGGTCATGCAGCTCCTCCAGCGTGGCCCAACTCTGAGCTCGGTTTCCTGGGATCAAATATTAATTAGGACCTCATCACCACTGTTACTCAATGCCTGCTATGTTGCAGTTGAGGAATGAGAGAAGACAGCTTGAATTTTATTGTGCAGTTAGTGCAGCAATGAAATACAGATCACTCGAAACATGCGATACAAGCGGAGTGGCTTTGACTGAAAAAAATGTGAAGTCTACCTGGGTTGCTCTGATCAGTCACCGGTACACCCTGCGTGCCAGGCCAGTGGATCAGATAGAGGTCAATGTAACCCAAGTCCAGCTGAGACAGGCTGTGAAGGGCAGCTTCCATAGCCCGCTCACCTTGATCCTTGGGGCCCAGTTTACTGAGAAACAGGAAGAGAAAGAGGGATCTGAATGAGCAGCGCACCACCTCTTCTCTTAGAAATTGTGTGATGTGATATATCAACTAGTTGAACTGCATGTCTGCAGTAAATAAGACTACTCATGCTTTAGAAGCCCGTGCATCACCTGGTTATGAACACATCCTGTCTGGTCAGGCCGTGCTTGGGCAGGAGCTCCCTCAGCGCTCGGCCCAGGTCGGCTTCATTCCGGTAGATGGCTGCACTATCAAAGGCCCGGTAACCCGCAGCCAAGGCGGCATCCACGGCCCGATACACTTCTTCAGAGCCCTGCATCTTGTAAGTCCCCAATCCCAGGAGTGGCATTTGAATCCCAGTATTTAGGGTAACAGAGGGGGTGGTGGAGGACGTCATGTTGGACTGCAAGGCACTTCTTTACTTTGCACCCTGTTAGGAATAACTGGTTTGCCAAGCTCTGTCAAAGACAGAGAAGAAGTGAGTTTAGCTGGTTTTCTGCTGCCCTTTGTCCCATTTTGTGTGTTACGTCACTGGCAAAATAGCTTGAAAGCACTTCCTTAAGCTTGGTAGCGATACAGATTTTATCTTGGCAAACCTGCTGGTGCTTCTCTGAAGCAAAAAAAAAAAAAAGGCAAGCAACACGAAGATGCAAACTAACATAACTAACTTAGCTGGTCACAATGTATGAGGACTACGATACTTCAAGAGCACTCAAAATATTCTGTAGGCAGAAACGTGCACATTACAATGCAGCAATGGGACGGTATACCCTATTTTACAAGCCATTTTACGTGAAAAAAATTTCCACCCCACCTTTATTTCACCTCAAGTGACTTCTTTAGGAAAAGCGGTGCATACACTGGCAGTTTCTTCTCGGCCATTCAGAAGTCAAAGAAATTACTATCAAGTTATAAAGCAAAGGCAACTTCAAGCTGAGCACAGTTTCGCACAACTATCTGCCACATGTGGTCAGCTGACAGTCACGTGACAGTTGGGGCGGTTTTCGCCGTCACCATAGTGACACCAGCTCTGACGCTGTGGATTGGAAGAAGATGTGACAGATCTAACGAATCACAGTAGTCCGAGCGGCCGGAAGGCGGTAATACATCCTGCTCAGCGAATCTCGAGACGAATCAGACGTTTGATTGACAGATACAGATTTAACTGTTCACGGTCTGTTCGAAGCCGGAGATAACACAGCAAACGACGCAGCGAATTCAAAGTCGCCATTTCAAGCATTAGAGAATACGGTAATTTAAAAAATAAAATAAAAAAACTAAGGCAAGCGAGTGAGAGAGAGAGTTTTTTTTTATTTTAAACATATGTAAGGACAGTACTGCATGTGAAACTTGCTCTGTATATCTGAACATTTTCTCCCTGTTGTTTGTCCTATTGAAGTCTCATTATAACAATGAATACATGAATTGGCTAATTTTCTCATTTTATTCCCTAAGTTCATTTAGGTCGACTATGCCACTGCAGGCCTTCTCCTTTCCTCTCCCAGAAACTCGATTCTTTAAAGCAGGGAGTTTCATCTACAAGTTCAAGATCAGAGGAGGCACCAGCTACAGGCAAGACTGTTATACACAGTGTTTACCACACAAACTCCAGTTTATATGTACACTGCTCAGAAAAATGAAAGGAAGGCTTTTTCATCAACCATAGCTTTACATTAGCTAAACTTCAGCTATATTGGGTTAATTTCAGCTAATGTAAAGCCCCACGTGCTTGTATGCAAGCCTGAAAAGCTATATTGGGTTTCTCAGGCTTGCATACAAGCACGTGGGGCCCATGCAAATTACTGGTTACCATTTTGAGTTACTCAAAGAAAAATTCATCGAAATGGGCTAGCTCATTTTCAGGGTTTCTTTTATGGCGTTATTTTTGTGTCTCTATTCCGAGCGCATGTGAATAATTTTCGCAAGTACAAATGTTGCATTTTGAGAAGAAAAGCTTAATTTGAGTGAACAAAATTGATTGCTTGTCATCTCTGCTCCGTGCACGCTCAACTCTTTTCATACAATGTTATAAATGTGCCACAAAACCAACCAATCACAGACTTGGATGCAAAAATTCTGATTGGCTGTTTTGGTCTAAAATCAGCTCGCTAGCTACTGCATTAGGGAAACACTGTTCAAATTGTAGCTAAACCCAGTGGAGTGGTTTGGTTTAAACTGGATTAAAACCAACAATGGTCTTAAAAAGTTATATATTTTAAATGAAAACATATGAACCGAAAATAGGTATAGCTACACTTTGGACAGTGTTTCCAGAGTGCTATACCTAGCGAGCTGATAGGTTGCTCTGTAGGTTGGTAATTTTCATTTCCAGACAATTTTTTTCTCGAGACGATTCCAATTCCACGTGTATTTCTTCAAAGCAGAGCAAATCTGCAGCACAGCTTGAAATCAGTACACGGGCTACAGAGATAGAAAGGATTTAGATCCACCTTTTATCTTCCTTTCACGTGGTACATCCTGATAGTCAAAATTCTTTAAAGCACTGTAAAATGTTTTCAATCCCAAAATCATTTGGGGAAATGGCTGTGCTTCCAGCTTTTATGCTTTTCATACATTTAATGCCACTCTTTATAAGGGTTTCTGTTATATATCACGATGTATGATTCCTGGCAGTTCTTTTGATCAGCAAAAGAAGAGAAACATGTCTCATTGGATCTGTCTATATTTCAGGATAATGCCCCATAATAAATGTCTGAGTGATCCTCAATTCTGCCTTAAAGCTATTTTCCATTATTTAAAATACCACATACACTTTTTTTACACTCAAAGCAGCATTCAACCGTTATTATTTCTGTCAGGACAACTTTAGTCAAAATATTCTCACCACAGTGTGTTATATTTGGCTGTACAGTATGGCTCTGCTCTTCCCTCTACCCAAGCAGCAGCAGCAACATATCCTCCTCACTGATATCAGTGGTAACAGAGGGGGTGGAGGTGGGTTGCAAAGCAGCTTGCAGAGTTCATAAAAAACTTTTCATGCTGAAACAGTTTAAATAGCACAGTCCATATGGGAATTCCAAACACAATGGCCAGGTTGATAAAAAGCCTTCAGTGACACGATAGATGTTAAACTTAATTTTACTGCTTTTGTAATAAGTTACCAACTTCTTTAAGAGAGAAACTTGATGTGAGCATCTAATGGGTGTGTAATGGGTGTGTCTCATCAGCCAACAGAATGTTATGGGAGAAGTCACCTTCAATCAGGAATTAGAGGTAATTGTGGATCTTGCGCCACCTTCTTACTCATGTAAGAAGGTGGATGTGTGTTATTTGACACACTGTTTGTTTTTTAGATCCTATTTTCATGTTTGTGCATCTTCTTCTCCGTTTTTAGGAAATTATCAGAACCGTTCTTGGCAACCTGGATGACCTTCAGCCCTTCTCCTCCACCCATTACATCATCTTTCCATGTATCCTTCACCTCTGCATCATCTCTGTGTTTAAGCTCCTCTCGTCATTCAATTTGACTCATTATTTCTCTACCTATGCTACTAAACTGATATAATACAGTCTGTTTCCCTGTCACTACTAGCCATATGCATGTAATGATGATCACAAAAGTCAAAATGTGAATGGTAGCTTCTGCCTGCTGTATTTTGTTAACAGTAGCTGTCAGATAAGAAGCAGTGGGAGTGTGTGTGCAAACGTGATGAGATGAATCTGAGTGTCTACCCTTTCACTCTTATCCTCTACCTGGAGAAAAACATGCAGAACGGTGAGGGCAGCTGCACGTCTGCTGGATATCTCCCAGCTTTAAAGCTTACGTAGTAACATAACATACAATAAAGGAAGCGTCAGCTAAACTGACGTTCACCTTTTTTTTTCCTTTTTCTTTTTTCAAGCACAGAATCTGGGAAGAAAGAGTTAATTCTTCACCCTTATTTAGCTTTAAATTGTGTCATCAAAAGCAAAATGCAAGCAGAAGCATGGATGATTGCTTTATAGAGGTTTAGCAGTTTTTTATAGCTCTTTATTTTATGCCACCTTGTTCTCCTCTGTCCTCCTGCATGCTATCTCTTAAGGATGACTCCGCTCCATCTGGCAGATAAAATATCTCAGAAGGCCCATAAAATATAATGATACATCATAACAAAGCTATGTTGTGCAATACCTCATATTAACTGATGTCACTTTAAAACACCAAATCAAACATTTCTTTCCCCGTTTGGTTTGCCCCTGCCTTCTTCTTCACTTATCTCTAAAACAGAAGGAAAGAAGGGAAGGAATCAAGGAGGCAAAATCTTGAGAAATGAAAACTATGATCAAGAACAAATGTGGTAAACCTGAGTGGAAGGAATGATGTTCTAGGATGATGATATCTCATGTTAGTTTATTTGTGTTCTTTCAGGGTCTCAATCAGTGGAGGTGAGTGGATTTTTATGTTACTCTCGAGAGTACACGAGAAAATGTTTACATTTCATAGTCAAACTGTTAAACAAAGAAAACATGTTTTTGTGGTTAGTGCCTAAACGTTCTGCTGTAGTATGTGAACACATAGTTTAAAGTCAAAATCAGTGACCAGATCAAAAGATTACAGGTTGTATGATGTTTTTCTTACAATATAATAGTGTACAGTCAGGTAATACAACTGTACAGTCGAGCTGGGAAATCATTGAGTCGTCTTTCTGTAGGCGAATGATGTAACACAGCACATCCCCTCCATTTCTGAGCTTCAGTTAAAGCACTATAAGAGAGATTCACCACTAGAGGAGGCCATACTAAAGGACTTAATCAATGACATGGAGGCTGAAAACAGGGTGGCAGTGATTGGGTGAGTGTTCTCTCTCTACATACATCTCTCCCCAACACATATGCTGTCAGCTGCATTTGCTCCATCCATCCATCCATCCATTCTCAGCCGCTTATCCTTTTCAGGGTCGCGGGGGGCGCTGGAGCCTATCCCAGCTGTGCATTTGCTCCATTTGTAACATTTAAAATTGTTTTTGAAAATGTAAAAATTGCATACCTTCTACACTCACCTGGTTCTCTTGTGACAAGTTTTATGCTAAAGGAAAAAAAAAGCAGAGGTTGCACTTGGTTTGAAGTGAAATGGTGAACTAGTTGAAGGTGGCGGAGAGAGCAGACACATAGTTAGCTACTCTCCTAAGTTGGGCGTAATAAATCCACCACATACTTTAACTTGACAAATAAACGTGAGATGATGGAAGGTGGGAATGAACAAAGAAGTACAAAAACGAACCAGAAGCAAGACAAAGCTTTGGTACAACCTTGAATTGTCTTGGAAAGCAAAGATGGCACAACAGAGGAAATGGACAGCCAAGTTCACAACGAGACGCAACCAGTTAGGCTTGCTACAATCGGTAAAGACATAAAAGACCTTAGACAAGTGCTACAAACTGAACTAAGCACTTTAAAGGACGAACTGTAAAGAGAGTTAAAAGAAGAAATCGGTACTCTTCAGCAGAAACTTGAGCGTAAGCTAGCCGAGCAGGTAAACAAAATATAGATGCAGAAGTCGAGCCCCGCTAAAGCCCAGGTGCACATAGCAGATGGGGTTTTGTCTTCAAGGCTGATGTTCGAAGCAGGAAAAATGAACAAACGTTGGATTTGAGTGACTCTAACAAGGACCAAACTGTGATGTCTGGATTACTGGGTCAGGACATCTCCAAAACTGCAGCTCTTGTAGGGGGCTTCCATCTGCAATGGACAATATCTATTAAAGTGGTCCAAAGAAGCAACAGTGTTGAACAGAGTCACTGATGCACGTGGGAGTGAAGGCTGGCCTGTGTGGTCGGATCCCACAGTCGAGCTACTGTAGCTCAGATTGTTGGAAAGAGTTATTATTGGTTCTGATAGAAAGTTGTTTGCATAACCACAAACCAGTCAGGACAGAGCATTATCATTCCCAATGTGTAACATACCGATGATTTGTCACGCCGATAGGTGTCACATAGTAACGCGAAAGGTACTCTTCCGCATCCTTATGAAATGCTCTGCGTTGTCAATTGAATCCAATAGAAAGCCGTTCGCAACGGTAAAACACGCTTGGAGCGGACGCTCCAGCCATTCATTCCAGCCCTGACCTTAACCATAACCTTAAGCCTGTCACATAGTGTTTTCCAAAGTGATTCAAGATCTGAAAGTGCTTCAGGTGGTAATAATGTTTTGCCCAATCAGTGTGACTTCATAGTGGTGTTTGTGATCAATTTGGCCCTGCTCCCACAGACTGACTGACAGACTGCCCCCTGAGGTCAGAGATGAGTCTGCAACTTAAATCTCACCCACACAGCAAAAAAAACAAACTATGCAGTTCTGCTTCCTCTAAATTAGATCCAGCTCTAGATTTAAAATCAATGCAAACTGCAGCAGCATCTCACATACACAATCACATTGTTCTAATCCTGACTTCACGGATTAATCCATTTGCTCCCTGTACATATTTTAGAATTGATTTTAAAATATTAATAAGTTCTAAAGCATGCCCGGACCTGCCCTCGGCCTCATCTGAGCCAGATACAGCATTAGATCCCTGGATGGAGCCTTTGTGGCTGTTCCAAAGTCAAGGTTTCACTCTGAAGGTCACCATGCTTTTTCTATTGGGGCCTTTGAAGAGGACATAAAGCTTGTAGAGTCAGTGACTTTCTTTAAGGACCAAAGCACATCGTGTAGCTTCTGTATTAGCTCTGTGTACATTCAGAGCTACACAAAGGGACACCCAATGGGGGCCTTAACCCTCCTTTGGATTTACTCTGTTTCAGGTGATATAAGGTGACTGACATAGGTAAACTATCTTGGAAAGAAGCCACATTATATTTGTGTGTTCTCCTTCGGAGTGCATTTATGTTGCTGTAATAAGACGATGCGAACAGTAAGAGGAGACTTGTTCATACAAGTATTATACATGCACAGTTTAGGGATGAAAATCGGTGTCCTTGTTCATAAAATCACTAAGTCATTCATTTTGACGACCACTTTGTTTCACACACACAAACACACGCTTCAGTGGTTCTTGCAGTTATGAAACAGGCAAGAGGCGCCACCTCAATCACTCTGACAGTCAGATCAGTGGGGCGAAAATTATTATTTCAAATGTGTGCACACACATAAACAAGGTCCTGTGTTCTATCTAGTTTGTTTTAACTTATGTAAACAGAATTGTCTCCTTTTTAAAACTCAGGAAACACACACACACATACTGCAAACAGCACAGCCTCAAGCATCAGAACCACTTCACAGGAAATAAAGTTTCACTGAGATTTCCTCATTGAATTACACTCACCGGACTCACTACTAATGGCGCAAGGTGACACCAAATGTAACACTGCATAAACACAAACGCTAAAGCCACACTTTTAGGGACATCACAGAGACATACTGTTTCATCAGTGAAGGCAGTGGTGTGTGTGTTTGTGTGTGTGTGTGAGAGAGAGAGTCATAGGAGTGACAGATGCTTTGTTTTTGTGTTAAACCTGCTGGAAAAACTGTAACAGCAAAGAATGAGTTTCTTCAAACAAGTACAGACATAAATCTGACAAACAATCACAGCTTTTATATTTCTTCTGTGCACTTATCCCGTTCTGCTTCTTCACTGTAGTGCATTTGATATTAGCTGCAAAATGGATGGATAATGAGGCTGGGCATTGTTTTAAAGATATTTTAAAACATTTCTTTACTTGATTCATAAGTACTCAGGATCAAAGTGGACTCGCTCTTTACTCTACTGTTAGGCTGTTAATTGTATATTTTTAACACAAGCCACCATTGGTCCACTTTTCATTTTCTGGGCCTTGTCTCTAAATTATGGTTATTTTCAAACCTCTCCGTATCTGAATTCAGAAGTTTTTTGAGGGGGTTTTTGCACATAAATCATATAAGCACTGCTGTTTTTAAGAGTTGTGGCCAATCGGAAGCTTTTCGAACCAACAATTGGCCTTAGAAGAAAAACTGAATAGTTTGAGTGCCCTTAAGGGTACTTGTAGTTTCTTTGTACTTGCTCAATGACCTGATATAGTGTGGATGGCAGATTATGTTAGATCTAAAAACATACTAGGATATTCCATGGAAAGGTTTGGCTTTTTTGACATATACTATTTTGATAAGCAGACGCTTATCCAATATAAGAAAGCAGTTAATGATGAAGCTGATGTACAAATTTCACACACAGCTGGTATTTTGTAGTTATTCAGTCACATGACAAAGTACTCCCCTACATTTTTCCCACTAAGTGTGATAACTAGATCATCTACGTACTTCCATGTCAGACTCAATTTCGGGGTCCACTTTAAGATGCTGTTTTTAACTTTTAGAACTGTGCATGAAAAACCACCGACATACATCAGTGAACTTTTACATCCATAAATCCCAGGTACTTCACAGGGCCTGCCTGCTGTGCATCATACAAGGCTGAGAACTAAAGACCTTTTGCAACAGTGGGCCCCACACTCTGGAAGTCTCTCACATTGAGACAGAGATCTTGTCAGGGTGTGGGGAATGAGTGGACTCGACTGCAGAGCTCCTTGAAGATATACATTGGGTTTATTTACAGTGCGGTGAAAAAAACAAGCCCCAGATCTATGTACAATAAATGGTGTTCCAGCGTGGTCTCCTCCTCTTCTCCCAACAGTGCCCGTGGTAGTGAAGTACAAACACACAGTGACTTCCAATCGCTTTTCCTCAGTGATGATTCAGCTCTTGTAATTCTTCTCCTCTCTCCTCCGGGTTCCTGGTGATAAAACAAACACAACACGATGACGAGGCAATCCCAGAGTTAGAGTTTTCTCCAGCGCTGACTGAAGCCCGATCCCTCTGTTAAATAGCCAAGCCAAGATGGCAGAAGATTAGCAGCAGGTGTGACGCTCCCAAGAACGCGCATCCCCGACTGATGTAAACAAACACATACTGAGGGAAACGAGAAGAAGAGAAAGCGAGAACACAACACCACGGGCAGGCCGACCGGTGAGGACCATCGGACCTTGACAGATCTGTGATTTCTTTTTAAAAGCAGCTTAAAGCGTTTGCCTTTTTTAAAAAACCACTTTTGTCATTGATCCAAGCAGATTAAAGTTCTTTATCATTTCATTGCTATCTACATTGAAGGTTGTATGGTAGATTTTATTTGTTAGGATTTTGGTTTTAAACATATTGAATAGTAGCCCCGTGTTATGGGACTAACATTTTTTAACAGTACTTAGTAGGTTCTTCATTTGGCCAGACTTGGGCGATTCTTCTATGGAAGTGGTAGAACCTTCTTAGGGACTGACATAAGCTCTTATATGTAGGTTAGACTTTTGGATTGACAGAGACAGTTTGTAAGAACTGTGCAGAGGACTAGTTACAGTTAGTAGAAATGTAAAAGAAACTAGATAATCTGATAAAAGACCAAAAATCTGCCATCAATGATGACCATGTGCTTATGGTGGTAGTAGTTAGCTAGTTGCTGTGTTTCCTTTACTTTTTGAAAGTAGTACTTTTTTCTTTTACTATTTGAAAGCAAGCATTAAAGCACGGTACCATTCTCTACTATGTTGAATATGTGTATATTAATATGAATACATTCATTATTTAAGCCAAACAGTAAATGTCAATTGTCAATAGTTTCCCCCAAGTCTGCTGGTTTCTTTGATGTAAGTGTGTAGTTTTGTCATATTATTATTATTAAAAAAAAAGGTTGTGACCAAGTACAGATTTTTAAAGACTGGTAGTTTGTTTGGGGATGGGTGTCCAGCCTAAGAGCTATGATGTTTTTTTTTAAAATCCTTCAACAATCCCAAAATTTCATCTTGGGATCTGCAGGTAACTGTTGCAACTGTTGTGTCACTTTGCACCAATCAGAAAGACGCTGAACACAAATTACAAAGTGAACAAAATAATAAAGAGCAGGCCTCAACGATAGAGATGTTTGCCGTAGTGAGACAGCTGCTCAGCAGAAGAACCTCAGAGCAGCTGTGAAGCCAGTTGAATTGTTTGATTGCTTGTTCCTGTGCCTCGGACTGGGTCAGGGACTTGCACTCACTGATTCAACTATGAATTGTGAATAATAGCAAAAGCATTTAAAGGTCATGTAAGGCCTTGTTTGTGATAACTGCAGTAGAAATATAGTTGGACTTTTTAACAACATCTTAAGCAAATACACAAAGGACTCAAGGCTTACAGAGGTGCCAGATTTAAATTCTATTTTAAATCCTCAAGTGTGTCGCCTTAATCTGTGGAGCAAGTTGGCTTGTTAAAATAAAAAAAAGGTTAAAAAAGGACAACATTTAAATGATCACACCAACACACTTGTTAAACCAGGACAATTATTGCAACATCAAGTCGAGGCAACCAAAAGTACGACTGACAGGTCTTCTCGTATTTTTAATAAACTTCCACAGATACTTTAAAGTTGTTTGATGTTATAAAGTTTTTCCACCCAAAGTAATTGCTGTGTCTAAATTACAGCAAGTTGGACCTGGCCAGTGAGCACTCACAGAGAAAAACTGAAGACGATCCAGGACAAGCTGACCAGGTGATCCTTTGCAGTTCAACGTTTTACTCGTAACTTCTGATTGATTGTCACGCTCTTCCGTGTAAAATGAAAGTATCAGTCATTGTTTAGAGTTTAACCGATTCCAACACTTCAAACTCTAATGTCAATCTTGTAACACACTTTCATTTCCTCTCTGACACACACACTCTTGTAGCGTCTTTGTCTTTATTGCAGCCTGAGGCTAACATTAGCGCAGACAGGTAGGATAACGAGTGTCATTAAGGTTAATAATAGCATTACATCAGACACAGAGTGTACAAGTAACTCTGTAATTGTGTGCATGTGAGAGAGTGGTGATGTGCTTTGGTTTAATTAGCAGTAAAATCCAAAATTACCCTTCTCTCCGCTCCTTTCTCTTTCATCTAACCTGATCCTCTGTTTCTACATATGTCCACTCTGTCTTTTTCCACCTCTCACTGCTGTTCCTCTTTTTTCCCTTCAGCATTTGTTTCAAGTGGAAAAAATGATTTAAACTTGTTATGTCAGCCCATTGAGTTATTATTGTCTTAACACTGAGAAGGAAGTGTCGATACAAGTCTGCAAGCTTTAAAAAGAATTATAGTCAAACGTTGGGGCCTTGATGATGTTAATGTACATACAAGCTTAAGAGAAGGACGGTAAATGTTTTTACGAGACGTTAACAAGATGAACAGAAACAGCCAAATGTACACTTGCTGGTCACCTTATTACTTATCGGTAAACCTTGCTACTACCAGCTTGGCTCACCTTTTGCCTTCAGAAATACCGTAATTCTTCATTTCACAGATTTGACAAGGTGCTGGAAAAATTCCTCAGAGATTTTGGTCTCTTTCACATGACAGCATCACGCAGTTGCTACAAATTTGTTTGCTGAACAAATTTACTCTGTTGGATTGATCGGGTGACTGTGGAGGCCATACGAGTACAACAAACTCATTGTCATGTTCAAGAAACTAAGAGATGATTTGAGCTTTGTGGTGCGTTATCATGCTGGGAGCAAGCATCAGAAGATTGGCTCACTTTGGTCATGTACCAATGGACATGATCAGCAACAAAATTAAGAGAGTCTGTGGTGTTTAAACAATGTTAAAGTAGTACTAAGAGACGTAAAGAGTGCCAATTGTGTACCACTAACACCAACTTGAGCCATTCATATAAGGCTGGAGGGATCTATACTTTTATGTTTTTACACCACATTCAGACCTATTTGAATTCAGACATCATTTTTCCCAACTTCAATTGTCCAGTTATGGTGACCTCATGAATTGTACCCTCAGTTTCCCATTATTAGCTTACAGGGGTGGTACCTGGTGGGGTCTTCTGTTGCTATAACCCATCTGCTTTAAGGTTCCACGTGTTTAGCTTGAACTTCAGCAGGTCATCTTGACCATGTTGTAATTTCTAAAGCCATTGAGCGATGCGATGAATGTGATTGGTTTGGTTACATATTTAAGTTAACAAGCTGTTGAAAAGGTGTATGTAATAAAGTGGCTGATGAAAGGACCACTCAATACCTCATACCAGCTTGGTTGATGCGTCTTTTCTTCTGCCCTGTTGTGGCTCTGTCCTGGTCAGTTCACATAGTTTAACATTTTAGAAACATGTCTGGGTTTTTTTTATGCTTTTTGGGGGCCATATGGGAACCCAAAAATAGCACCTGTGTGTTATTTATCTATATTTTCTACAGCCTGAGATAGTACTGCAGGAGCAGGGAACACCTAAGACATCTGCGAGACCAGGATTTCTGAAGCAGCTGGCCAGGTCGGTATGACAGTGCAGTCCACACCATCAGTAGAGTTTTATCTTGATTGCTGCAGGCAGACACAGCAGGGTAACAGTCAGACAGTTGATTGATTTTTTACACCCAGGGGAGAAACAAGAGCTGATTTGTATGGTCGATCTGCGGATAAAATAAGATGTCAAAGATTACAATGGGTTGGGAAGTCCCACTCTGCTAGAATGCTGTAATTCCCGTGCATGTAAGCACAGACGCCAGATGTCCTTAGGCATATCAAGGACTGAAATGAGCATGTTCAGAACGAGCATGCCAAACCGTCTTACAAGTCTTTTCGTGGCAGTAATGATATACAGTAGCAGCTATGTGGACCGAGCCCAAGAGCCCAGTCTTAATGTAATCAAATGTGCGTTTTGTTCACTGCAACAATCTCTAAAAATCTTTTTGTCTCTTTGCAGCCATGTCTTCCCTTCCTCATGGTTTGTCAAAGATCCAGAGAAATAGAAAAGCAAGTTGCTAAAGAATATTACCAACTGAATTGTTTATTAATATGATTCATGCACAGTGTACAGTGAGACAGTGATGAGTGAGGCTGATAGGAGCACAAACTCACTGGGTGGTCTGCATAACATTTATCACTTAATTGAAGGCTGAATTTAGAGTTAGGTTAGGGATAGAGGTTGTGGTTAGGCATGTACTGGTTATGTGACCACTTAAGTTTTTCTGTGTACATTTGTTAAGAAAAAAATAGAAAATCCACAGGAATTCTTTAAAAGTTGCAGAATAGAAATTTATTGACATACAGTTTCATTACAAATTACACAGTGCATTGTTCCTCTTTTTCCAACATTCTTTGGTTTCATCAATAGATATTATTTACAAAATGACTTTAGTTCAGGTTCTTAAATATAAATAAACTGTGTACATTCTTTGGTCTCATGACTGTGATTAGTGGTTACTACAAGAATGACATTCCTCATATATTTGAGCTTTATATGGTTTCCAAAGACAGTATTTCAACTTTTTTGTTAATCGAAGTCAACAAAGACGAGACTCTGCTTTATTGACTGCTGTTGTTCTCATTCATTTTAGCACGCTGGATTTATAATATTAAAGTCCTTCTAAATCTGACTTATTGTTCCTGCGAGTTTGATTATATCTGTGTCCTCACACTTGCTACTGAGTGTAATGAAAGATGATTGAATTGTGAAGTGTTTGCCAAGCCTCAAAGCCCTGAAGCAACACTATAAAAATGTTTAGTTTGTGTGCAGTGTGTGTGTGTGTGTGTGTGTGTGACAGAATGGTTTCCACAGCCTAAACTCAAAGCCTTTCAATCAAGTTTTCCCTTACATCACATTTTACACAAAGAAAAATCAACAGTACTTTTAAATGTGTACAAAAACGTGAATTTCTCATGCAATAATAAAGTAGATCTGTAGAGAATTTACTGTCTACAATTTCAGGGTGTTACAGTCTGTTTGGTACTGCCGGGAGCTTTTCTATTTTGGATCTTTTGTTATCTCAACTTTGCTTTTATTCTGTAAAGTGGGTCTGTTATGCTCATTTCCAATCTAGAGTAGCTTTGCATGAATCACATAATCACATTAATCCTTAATGATCTAATACTGAGCCTTGCTGCAGCACCTCAGCTCTTCCACTGTCAGAAATAAGTAGTTTTAGCTCCTCCCCCTCACCTCAGGCTCACTTTGCTCTGATTGACTGTCTGTCTTAAACAAAAGATTAGAATTGTGGGTCATATGTGGTTACAACCAAAACTGTGTGCTTCAGATGACCATATTAAGGATGAGTTTTTTGGTATGTTTAAAAAAGCACAATAGGTCCACTTTAAGTGAAGGAAACCTTGTTATGAAAGTATCAATGTTGGTTAAAGTTAATTTTGTTCAAACAAGCCAAAATGGACAGAAAAAGAAAACTTGTAGCTCAGTAATTTACTGCCTACACTGTAACCTCATTGTGGTTAACATTAGTATGCAGCATAATACTATTGTGTGTCAGTAGCGTGATTTGCGGCACATGTCACAGCGGCACGCCTTCGCCGTCAGGATCTCTATTTCGTCATGGTGACGACCCTGCGGGCAGTCCAGGCGAACTTTGACCTAAGTGAAGAGAAGCCAAAGAGAAAATAAACAACAGTAAAAATGATGCAGTTGTTGCTTCTATAATTTTTCCTCAACATCCCCCACCTCTTACCTTGGCGTCCTTGCTAATGGTGCAGCATCGTGAAGTGGAAGTAATGTTGTGGGTGAAGTTGGAGGCCACCAGTACCGAGTACCTGGATGGAAAGGCGCTGGACTCGCAGTAGCCCACACAGGCATAGACCAGATGGGTGCCTTTACATGTGCCGCGACGGTCGCTGCGGATGGTCACGTTGAAGGCTGGAGGAGGGGGAAATGTACAGGTGAGTATTTGGGATGCAGATCCTTGCAGAAATTTAATACTGAAAAATGGCTTATTCCGAAAGAATCACGGTTCTTGATATGCATTCCTACTGTTGATGAGGGCTTAGTCATGTCACACTGTCAGGTTCTCTGATCCTTTAATAGAAAGTTAAAATGTGTACATTTTTTTCACCACTAGATGTCAGTAGTTTGCAGATTACCCCTGCCAATTCAAGAACTTTCCTTCCTGGCCATTATATTCAAATGTGTTGGGAGACATGGTGGTTTTCACAAACTGTAAACCTGTTCTTATCTACTTTTAATACATTAATTATAGGTTTATGAGAATGCATCATTCCTGGCTGCTCCCAAGTATCCTTAGGCAAGATATTGAACCCTAAGTTGCTCCCCAATGCCTCCATCGGAGTGGGAATGTTTGATAGAAAGCACTTGGGTAGAAATTATAGAAAAAAGTGCACATATTAATGGATAAATGAGACATGTTGTATAAAGTGCTTAAGTGCAGTGAATGGAAGAGCACTATATAAGAACCAATCCATTTACTTTTTAACCAAAATACAAATATAAAATACATAACCAAAAAACAAAAATTACTGAGCGTACTTTTTAAGTCCACAATAAAAATTCAAAATGATATTTTGACCCAGGACAGACTGGCGTCCTGTACAGGGTGTACCCCAGCTCGCGCCCTATGGCAGCTGGGACAGGTTCCAGGACCCCCCAGGGCCCGTGAATTGGATAAGTGAAAGAAAGTGGATGTATGATAATTTGTACAGTACACGCAAATTGATTATGGGACTATTACTTCTCGATCATGTTTATAAATGCAAAAGCCTATAAGTCAGTTCAAATCAGACCTCAGTCTCGGAAGTTATTCCTCCATGAAGAAAGTAAAATATGTTAAAAGAAAAAAGATCCAAACCTCAGTTATTGGTTTGGGATTGTCTGGATAATGCTGCAATATACCAAGAACATAATTTAAGTCTGTGTGGATTTAATGCTAAAGGCTAACTTAGAATAAGAAGTATATTTAAGTGGACACTGCAGTGGTGTTTCGACCAACGCTGAACTGGTTCCATTCTGGTTTGTGTGCCTGTATATGAAGAAAAACACCAAAAATTTGATTCTTCATTTGTTTTCAATTTGCAAGTGGAGCCCTGCTTCCAAGGGCCCACAACTTAACCTCTTCTAAAACTGTAACTCGTGTCCACTGGCCTCAGTATCTGCTGAAAACCAGCCCACACTGGAAGAGGTTTGGGAATTGACCATCGCATTAAACTGTGCAGCCAAACATGGAGTAATTTCCGTAGTATGAACATGCTGAATCCGCGAATCATCTGTGAATTTCTTGTGGTTACCTCTTTCACAAACTTTAAACCTTTCTTCTTTTAAAAAAAAAAACAACCAGAAAGCTGGCACCTGGAAACTGAACTATACAGTTTAAAACTTACGGTAAAGGTGACACCCTGGGGTGAGGACATCGTAGCTCCAACCAATAGGAGAGGAGAGCAGCAGGAGTGAGATCACTGGTAGGGCCAGCAGGCAGAGATGTGAGGTCATGCACAGCGACATCTGAATGGTTCAAACAGAGGGATACTTTACATGTTGCTGCAAGAACCCAGTAAAGAGAAAAAGCGTTTTGTCCCCAGCTTTTAAGGAAATCGTGCAAAATGCACAGGGCCAGTGGTTTCCGATCCCTGGCGCAATAAATCAGAGAGGTCCCGAGACAACTCAGAATGATTATTGCTGCACAAAAGAGTTTTTCAGCTTTGTCTTATTTTATTGCTTGGTTTCCTGTAAAATCTTGGAGAGTTTAACCTCTTTAAGCTGAGCAGGCATTGTTTGGTTTTGAAGAACATGCCAAAAAAAAGTTGGAACCAGTGATTAAGTCACTTAAATCAGATTTGCATTTGGTCTTCTGGGCCATGAAGAAGACATGATGTCTGTTTTTTTTTTTTTTAATCTTCTCAGGATGAACTTTCCCCTCAAATAAAAGGCCTCATGAGAGCCTCCTGCTCTTTCTGCCAAGGTGCTTTCCCATCCTGCATGTCTGCCTGTGTGTCACTCGGTTGAGTAACGGCTGATGTGAATAAAAACAATACTGTCTCTGTCTTTACAGTCTGCTTCATTTAACAGGTACCCGCTGACACACGCACACACACTATTTAAGTTCACAGAACGTACAC
>VURO01005947.1:3152-14664 GCA_015108175.1 Pelvicachromis taeniatus
TTTAAAAGAAAAAAAAAAAAAAAAAATACACAACCATAGTTTAAGCAGCATTTAATTAATATCGTTGTCCTCACTTCATCCTTGTGACTTTCCCCTTTTAAGATTGCAAAACCTTTTTTAGTTTTATCACTCTGACACATGTCACAAATTCAGCTTCAGGCTGCTGCAAAAGAGCGATAGTTTGACTGAAATAGGAATTTGCCACAAGCAGGTCAACACATGGATCATCCAGTCTGATGTCGAGCGAAGATTTCCTTCAGTTACCATGTTTGGCAACTTTCACTACATGAATTTTTGGAAGCAAATGAGTCACTTCTTGTCCTAGCCGGTGTTCCTGTGCCAAATAGAACAAGAGCAATCACGGTGGCAGCTGCTCATAAGGGTGTCTACACTACTCCAGCTATCACACAGAAATACAAGCTGATCAGCTCCACAGATTCTTACAGTAGCTATAAAAATCTTGACTGCTGAATCGGAGAAAAATCCAAAAATTATAAAAAGGTGTAGCTTTAATTTCTTTGGATTTCTACTCACTGTTCCTATGGATATTGATGGAAAGGTTTAATAAATATGCATGAAGAAATGTGGCTGGTGGTTTCTTTAATGATAAGATCCTAATGATCTCAATTACCAAACGGCTCTCTCATGCTGAGTGTAGAGATCCAACTTTAAAGTACAGAAGGAAGCCCTCCGAGTCTAAACTCAACACAGAATCCCATTAAGATCAAGCCAGAAGACCCACTTTCAGCTTTATTAGCTGCAACAGGAATTCCCCAACAGCAAGATGCTGAAATACAATTTACATTTGAGAAAGGAAAGGGCGTGCATGTGGGTGTTTAAAAGACTGGCTCTTTCACTGCATTGCCCCATTTGTCTCAATTTTTTTTGCCTTTTTCAAAAGAAAAAAAAAAGTTTCATTTTAAACAACTTACGTCAAACAAAACTGCCCAACTACCAAAAAAAGTAGACCGATGTTAGTCAACTGCACCAACACTACTCTTTAGATTAGAATTTAATACATCATATGGGAGATTAGAAGTCTAGACTGAACAGATTAGACTTGTAATCTCAAGTTTTATGTTTCTAATACTTCTCAGCAGAGAAAACTGGCTTGAAACTGTAGGTTATCTTGATGGCCCACCTTTTCACAGCCAAAACCTTACAATGCAACAATATTTCATGGTGTTAAATCAGATATACTACACATTTGGTTGGTCATGCTGGAACATTCGTACCTTCCTCCAGGTCATCCAAGGTTGCGATCTTGCGTGACCCATCAATAGTGAAGATGAAACGCACACCCTGTGGCAAATTGATGTGGTCAGACAGCGAGCGCGTCAAGTCGGCCAGGAGAGCATCAAAGGTGCGGAATCGGTCGTTGGCTACCGCGTACACGATGCCTTTGAAGAAGCGGTCTCCATTGCGGTAGAAGCGCACCTTTTTGGCTTTCTTCTCATTGGTGAGGGCCTGCAGAGTGCGTGTGCGGTAGAAGCTGCAGTGGGCGCTGTGAGTAGGGCTGGGGAGTCCATTCATACGCCCGCCCCGTGGGGTACGAGAGGCCTTGTCTCGCTCGTCAAAATGTCCAAAGTCTAGCTCCATGATGACTGAAAGTTATGGTGGTTGTGACAGATGTGTTGGGGTGGTGACCAGCTCCAGAGAGTCTAGAGAAAGAAGGAAACAAGTGCTTGCGATGTATCACCAGATACTGCAGTAGTATTAACAGTTAATTGTCGTATGTTCATCACATTTCATTCAGAGCAAAATTTAATTCCATGATTTTGACTTATTCATAATCTGTGTCTTAATAATCTGAAATCCAGAGCTAGGTGGTGCAGATTTGTGAATTAAAAAAAAAAAAAAAAACCCACAGCATTACACAGGAATGAGATTAAGATGATTAGCTGATTATATCATTCATATCAAAAGAGGAAAAGATAATAGTCACCGAACTTAAATTTGTACAGTGCCGTCCTGGCACTGAATGCCGACAAGAAGGTGATAACTGCTGGCAAAAAGACTTGTGGACCTAAATGTCTATGGGAAAACAGCTTTCTGGCTTGACCTCCACCAACACTGTCCTATACATTTTTGGGCTTAGATACTCATTTTGGGTCATACTAAATAAAAAATAAAAAATAATAAAAAATTAAGTCCGTTTTCAAGAATCTTGGTCATACCATGTTTCAGACTTATGAAACCACACTCTCATTTGCTAACAACTTTTCAATTACAAATCATTAGCCAACGACCATATAGTTTCACAACCCAATTTGCTCCTCCTTGTCACATCCAATTTTTGCAACCAAGATAGTGACGGAAACAATAACCCTGAGGCGTCAAAATGGGACTTAAGAAACTGATGCATGACATCTTAGTAGCAATGTTCATGCCCCTGCATTTATCTCACTGTTAGCAGGGAGCACAGCTAACAGGCTAAAGTTTGCCTCCATTTTCTTCTCTGCTAGACTGTCCTCACATCAGCTCATTTTCAATAAAGCTGCTCTCATTTAAATCGCTTTCTTTTTTGTAGACAAACAACACAATGAGCATTACAACATTATGACACATGGAGCCCATTAAGGCTTCATGTTAACCAGCTGTCATTTATAAACCATTTCCAAAGCTGGCACTGTGTACAGCTAAAACCCTGATTTAATCATGATATCTAAAAGAAAAAATACAATGAAAATAATTCAGAGACAGCTGCAGGTTATATTTACACAGGAAATAGTCACTCAGAGATAGGAGCAACGGAACGCTTTCTCACATTCACTTTAATTAATTACATAGCAGCCATATTGGCTCTGCCTTGTTTTAGCTAAGGTATCCATGGCAACAGCCGGCACATCATTCTTCCTGAAAGAGGCGTGGGCAGCCGCAAACCGGTGCATTTAAAGCTACACGTACTAAACCGCTGGTGATCAATCCGTGCTGCATATTGAGCTAAAACTTTCTGGGTACATGTCACGCATGCATTAACATGTTAAAAATGCACGCAACACGGGAATTTTAAATAAAGACTCTTTCAATTTATACACATAAAATAGTATGACCCTAAAAATGCTCCAGAGGCAATGAGTGTGCAGCAGTACTTCTCACTGACCGTTAGATACACACTGTGTTCTGTGGCATGTAGCACATATGATAGCTCCCTCTCTTCTCCTGAAGTCTGCCTACAGACACCTCTGTGCAGCTGTCTCACTTGGCCAGATGAATTAGTAAGTGGAAAATTGCTAACCACTAACAACAAAAGGCACGGTTTTGGAAATAATGATGATGTCAACTTGTATATGGTCCCATGATATATTTGAGATTGTTTAAACAGCACGATCACAAGGAAATTATACAGTAGGTGTACAGTAGCGCTACTGTGCACAAGTCAAAGAAAAGTTATAGCACTGCTGTTTATAATCATATTAGTAGTTATTACTTTTATAAGCCACTTCTGAAATGGGAAAATAAACAAAAGCACATTTTTAAAATAAAACGTGTGGTAAGGGGCATTGGAAAATTTACAACACTTTAAAACTAAGCTGTGTAGAATTAAAAAGAACTTCTAATCTGTAACAAATAGACACCTTAGACCTCAGTTACAGCTCTATCACGTGTGTACTGTATATTAAGTATTCTGGAAAATGTTTAATGCTTAAGGACACATGTCTCCTTAAGTATTCTCATATAGTTTTGGAAAAAAAAAAAAAAAAAAAAAGAGTTGAAGTTTAAGTTTTCTGGGACTTCCTCCCCCCTTTTTTTGTGTTTCTTAGAAATTCTGAAAATGACACACCTGCTTAGCCAATGGACAATAAACTGCTTATTCTATGAGGTTGATCGCTCAAAGTTTTATAGAAAGAAGAGTCTGCTAGTTAACCTCCCACTAGATGACCACAATTAAACTTGTGAAAGCCACAAAAACTCATTGAAGGGCATCTTTCAAACTGATACTTTTTCAACTGACACACACCCATCAAACGCCCGCACCCATTCACATAAAAGGGGAAGTGCAAAGTTTAAAGCCCTACTCCATGAGCAATGTCCCCCTAATTTAAACTTTAAAAGAAAGTGTTCTTTTTAAAAACATATTTGACGAGACCGAGCTGAATAGTACAAATGTGCAGTGTCACTTCTCAGTCACTCCTACAGGCACCAATATCCTCACAGGACTTGTCCTTATTGACTGAAAGGTCGCTGGTCTTTGAACAGCTCCACTCCAAGTGGCATTTTAACAACTCAAGATTTGACTTTGAAATTTTACAAGTCACTGAAGACCAAATGATTTGGCATCTTCTGCCACTGTAAGTCAATCTTACACCGTAATATGAGGTGGTTGTCTTTCAAAACATCAGGGAGTGTTTCAGTGGACGATTGTAGTGAGAATATGAAATTTTAAGTGTCATTGCTTTGCAAAATTCTCAAACTTTTCACTTCCTTCTTCACGGGAGTTACAAAAGACACAGTTCGCTGCTTTCAGTAGACCAGACATGTTGTATGAAAATGAAGAAGAAGAAGAAAAAAAAAAAAAAGAAGCAGCTAGGAAAACAATAAAAATTTGAGGCCCCACCTTTAAACAAAAAGCTGTTGTGATGTGATATTGATTGCAAGCATATATCCAGCCCTGGTGCTAATGTTAACAAGGTTTAAACCAATTATTCAAAACCTGCACATAAACTGGTGAATGACACAATGTCACAGCCCATAATCCTCCACTATCCTGCCTCTTCCAGTGCCACATACGATGTATGCGATTACAGCACTGTATACATAACCATACTCACAAACGGTAAGGGGGCAGTCACCACCCATCCATGTAGCAGGCCGACCCCCCCCCCCTTTCCCACCAAGCATACTAACCTTTGGCTGATCTGCTGACTGGTGTTTTATGATAAGCACATTGACAGGGGAGGGACTTCTGTGGACTGGGTGCTCCTCAGCTGACAAAGGCCAGGTTTCAAGCCCATCTGCTGCACTAATAAGCAGAGCGAGCAGTGACCCTTCCCCAGAAAAGCAACCACTAGGACAGTCCATTGTCTCAAACAGGGTGCCTGCCTTCAGAGTGACATCACCATCGCTGCTCCTGCTACTGCAGCCGGCTCATTCTCCTGTTCAATTCCAGAAACTACATATTCCCACAGCTTTTTAGTGTTAATCTGCACGGACACGACTGTTTAAAGATCACCCCTCTGACACACTTGACGTTATTAATCAATAGATCTGATTTAAAACATGCGCGCTTTCCCCACTTCCAAATTCAGCCCAGACCTGGACATCAGGCAGCACTGCAGTATCATTGTGTGGTGTCATTGATAGATTTGTCTGGTTCTGTGTTCCTGACTGAGCCACCCACACACACACACCATACAAACCAGCACCACATTATGACTCTCCAGTACGCGTCAGGAAAATTGATCTGCGTGCGGTATATCTCACACCAACACACGGAAAGGTAGATTTAAAAAAAATAAAATTAATAAAATTAAGGAAAAAAATAAGAGACACGAAAGGAAAAGTTTCATGACACTACTCTTCTCATTTATGATGGATGAAGTGTGGCCACATGGCAGCTTAAAACGTAAGTTTTTCTTGGAATGAAGGGGGGAGGGTTGGGCGTGCGCACGCCACAATCCACCTGCTCAAGCCTAAATAAAAAATAAATAAATAAAAAATGTCTGATATAATCTCTTCCAAAATGCAAAAAAAATAAAATAAAATACTACAATGACATTCAAAGTTGCCCCCTGAGAGTCAAAACCACTGCAATGTAATATACACTTTCTTTAAAATCACTGAAGTCTGCTGATTATCCCACCCAGTAGCGGACTCACCTGCGTCGCTGATTGCGGAGTGTGTGGGGGAGTGGATGTGAGTGTGTGAGTCGATGCTGCAGGATAGCGGCACGCCGTCTCTCCCCTCGCCTTTGTCTGTTTCCGTCTGAGTGCCGGAGTCACTCCTTGCTTGAATCGAGGAGCCACTGGGTCCTAAAGAGCAGTGGACCCGCCCACTGAGGAAAAAACTGTAGGTGCCAGTCAGTGTGGGCTGGGGTGGAGCTCCCATCACGGTCACCAAAGGTAGCCCTAATGAGCAAATGAGCAAAAATTAAAGGTGGGGATTATTTACAAGTCATGGTTGAAAGATGAAAGCGGCTCTTATCATGTGATGTGTGAGTGTGAGACAGATCTTTCTTTTAAGGTGGGAGAAGAACATGTATTCTCTTTATTTAATTTTCCCTGTAAGAATTTCAGCTGTAGTTGTTTTAATTTTGAAGATTGTGGCTTTCTGTGAGTGAACTGTAAGAGCTCGCTGAAGCAAAGGCATCACGAGTGTGTCCCTTTCAGACAAACCGCAGTCTGATGCCTTTGGTCTGGTGGAGCTCTTTGTCAGGAGCAGATAAAAGCTTGACTAACTCGCAGTGATTGTATTTGGATTTTTTTTTTTTTTGTTGTTCTTCTAAAGGAGGATTTCATTGTCAGTCAACTGTATATTAGTATCCCAGAAGTTGATTAAACATCAAAACTGCCCATGTTCAAAAGGGAGGCTTGCATTCAGCTGACCTGCTTTCTTGCAGGTCATGTGCATTGTGAACATTTCCCACAGCTTCAATGACAGGTGATTGTTTTCTGACTTGAATTCCACTTTTCAGTTGCATGTTTGCAATAAAATACATGATAATGGGTCTGTTGACCCTAATGAAACAAAAGTTCGATTTTGCTTATGAGGCAGTTTGTGCAATGTAATGTTACACAGAAATGATGCTGTCGTTTTAAAGATGTCACACAAAGAGGAAATCGTGCTACAGAAAGCGGTTATTATGCTGCTTGACAACAAAAACATGTAAAAAAAAAAAAAATTAATTAAAACATTAGATCTCAATGGGAAAAAAATCATGCTGGATATCTGTAGTGATATGTCCGGGTAATGTGTTAGGAATGAAATGATGCCACATGGTTTGATGGAGATGAACATTATCAACCTACAGAGTACTGATTTCAAAGACATCCCATAAAGCACAGGCTAATCCATATTGCAGAAATGTCATTGCAACAACTCAAAAATGGTACTCGGGAGTTTGTACGGCCTGCCTGATGATGTCATGTACGTATGCCTGGCAACGTCATGTTCCAAAGGTGACGATGGATGGTATCCTATTTGATCTCCTCCTGGATCTAGATCAGGGCTTCACTGAGCTCATGGACAGTCTAAAGTACAACCTGTTGGCAAACTAACCATAACGTCCCAGAGGTGTTCTATTAGATTTAGGTCAGGCGAGCATGGGAACCAGTCAGTGGTATCATTTCCTTCATCCCCTAGAAACTGCCTGCATACTCTCAACACTTGAGGTTCAGTATTTTTATGGACCAGGAGAAACCTAGAACAACTCACTGCACTAGTGTAGAGTCTGAAAATAGGCCCAAGGATTTCATCCTGATGCTGTTATGTGTATCCCTCCATGCACCCCCAGACCATCACTGACCCACCACCAAACGATGTTACAGGCAGCATAGCGTACTCCACAGCTTGTGTAGACCTCTTCAAATCTTACTTGTGTTTAGGGTGAACCTGCTCTCATCTGTGAAAAATGCACAACACCAGTGGTGGACCTGACAATTCTGGTATTCTATGGCAAATTCCCATCAGGCTCCAAGTTGCTGGGCAGTGAGCACAGGGAACACTAGAGTCAGCCTCTCAGGCCACCCTCATGTAGTCTGTTTGTGATTGTTTGGTCAGGACATTCACACTAGTGGCCTGCTGGAGGTAATTTTGTAGATTTGGCAATGCTCATCCTATCCCTCCTTGCACAGAGGAGCAGATCCCACTGCTGTTGATGATGGGTTAAGGACGTTCTAGGGCCCTGTCCATCTCTCCTACAATAACTGCCTGTCTCCATGTTCCACAGACTGTGCTGGGAGACACAACACACATTCTGGCATTGGTACATATTGATGTGCCATCCTGGAGGAGTTGGATTACCAGTGCAATCTCTCTAGGGTCCAGGTATCACCTCATGCTATCACCAGTGACGCTTATCTTAACCAAATGCAAAGCTAGTAAAAAAACAATCAGAAAAGATGAGGAGAGAAAAATGTCAGCGCCCTCCACCTGTAAAACTATTTCTGTTTTGGAGATTGTCTCATTGTTGCACCTCGATTGCAACCAAAGCAGCTCAAACTGGTTTACAACCCCCTTTGCTACGTCAGTGATCAGATTAATATTCCACAAGTTTAACTGACTTCATGCTATACTCTAATTAAAAAGAGTCCCTTTAAGTTTTTTCCTTTGAACAGTAGACAAAGCCACTCTGTTTCACAATGATATCAGTTGGCATGTAAATGGTTTTAACCCTTGTGGCTATGAAACTTGTTATGATTTTATGTTATGTTATGTTAGTGCCGTATCAATATCACTGAAAACTCTGTTGGCCTAGTAGAGGCTTCATAACTAACACCATAAACAGGCGAAATATGAGCTGCAGTGCTTTAGAGTTGTCACATAATACTCCCAGCAGGAATAAATGTAATATCAAGCCAAACTTCACATAACAAATGTGCACCATTGTTCTGAAATTTATGGACCAGGAATGACTTCTGGGGCTCAAAAATAGGCCACAAAACAAGCGTATAGAGTTCCATGATCGGCATTTTTGCTATAACGCCCGAACAGCACAAAATTTTGAACACCTCCAGGTTCACTAAATATCAGTCTAAGAGCTCCTACACCATATCTTCTTCTTTTTGAGCCTGAATGTCTCAAAGTTATGTTTTTCAAACCCTGTTCTGCTCACGAGTTATCAAATCTTGTTATTTTCTTCAATTTTATAGTTTAAAAAAGGGAACTGAGTGCGTTCTTTCAATCTAACTTGCACTGGATTTTGGATGTAGATAGGAAACTAGCCATAATCTGTTTTACACAGAGTACAGTCAAATTTTGTATATTCTGATTTCAGAATAGATTCTGAAATCAGAATCTATTCTGACTCGATTAGACATTTATGTGCATGTTTGCATATGGGAATTTAACAGCTCAAGGCATCAGGATGTTAATTAGGCCTGGAAATAAGGATGGCTTTTTTTATACTGTGGCAGCCATGTTCAAATTGATGCGAAAAAACATTGTTAAGTACCCCACTGTGTTAAATGAAAAGACAAATGAATAGCAGGTCTCTGTTTTTTTAAAGAGCCAACAAAAGAAGTTGACTCTTCTCACAGCGGACTTCGGTGTCTTTGTCATCTATTCCTCTCCCCTCAGGCGGAAAAGGCTTCACTTTAAAACTCAGCTGTTGTCACATTCTGGAGCCTCTCCTTTGCATGTCACACATAACTCTAATTCACTCTGATCACTGGCTGCGCCACACCTCCCTCAGTGAGCTCCCCAAGGGCTGTGGGCCACTGCCTGCAGTCTGACAAAGGGGATAGAGGAGAACGCGGCAGTGCAGGAGGTGGTTTATTAGGTGGTGGACATATGGGAAGAAAGCAGATTTGGGTTTTCTGGCTCTCAGCTGGGTGCTGTGTCACACAGAGCCACATGCCAAAAGTGAACATGTACTCAGCGACTTTCCAAATCTGGTCACATAATTCCATTTTTTGGCTACTAAATAAATGTCTGTCTGGCTGTCTGACTTGAATATATATATTTTTTTAATGGGCCCTAAAGTTATACTGTGTTGGAAAAATCACAGTTGGTTTCTTCGTCTAGAGTCTGTCTCACAAGGCTGCTCCATCATCTTAATCTTACACTTGATTCCAGTGTTAAAGCTCAATAATTCACAAGTTAAATCAGTGGGTGGGAGAAACCACTCCTGCCTTGAATTATTTTTATTTCAGTGTGTCATCTTCAGCCATCACCTCATGTGGCGTCCCCTCAGGGTTCAGTACCTGGGCCCATTCTGTCCTCCCTTTATTCCTAGTAGGTCAAACACTATAACTTACTAGCTGATTGGGAAAATCAAATTGAAAATGCTGTCCAGTTATTTGTTGTTTGACAACCAAATATCTTTGGTTCCCTTTTCACTGCATTAAGTGCTATAAAGTAACGCAGAGTTTTGCTGATTCTGTTTTATGTACTGTGTTAAAGATGTTTCCCAAAAACAAAAGCTGCTGTGACATGACGAAATCCAGTGTTAAGAGGAAGTGTTTCACATTGAATACATCTGACAGCTTCTCTCTTGTTGTCTGCTCATATTGTATCAGTGGTTTTCCCGCAGAGGAATGGAGATGGAAACCTCCCAACACAATAAAACAAAAAAAGAGGAAATAGCATCCATAAAAAAGGATATATGGATGGCAACTAGAAAGTTCTGAAGGTCATTCTAGTTGATCACCAGCATAGTAAACAAATAAGAGGGAAGAATTCAAGACTATATTTGCTTATCTTCTTTACTATTCAATCACATGTATAATTTCCGATACCTAATTTGTTTTTATACACCTACACGGACCCACGTCGAATTTTGCTGTGCTTACTTAGATATTTCTGGGTCAGCAAACTTAGAGCAAAGCACACTGGCCAGAAGCAATACTGTCCTTGCTGTCCTTATCACAAGGCTGAACGAGGTGGACTGCAGGATAAGCATAAGTGGTTCACAGCTGGTGTCTGGGGGAAACACGAGAGAAGGGTGGAGAAGGGCCGATGGCAAGAGTGGGGGTTTGTGGTGGTGATAGTGGGGGCGTTGCAACCATGACGACTGATGGAGGAGGAAGTAAACAGATGTCCACAAGCTGGCAGACCAGGCCCAAAGTGGTCAAGTCACTGAGAGACAGGTGGGTATCCAGAAAACACAGGGGGCTACAGATTGAGGGTAAAGCTAAGCAGGGCTTTCCATGCAGAACACAAACAGTGTAGTCTCCAGAATAAATGTGTCATTGCTTGATTTAGTGAACTTAACATAAACAAGACTCAGATCTGACTGTTAATGGCTTTGTCTTTCATTTAGAAGAACTGCAGTATTCACTGACACCAAATTAGAAGTTTTTGTTCAGGCTACTGATACATAATATGACTCCATCTGGTGTAGCCCACTACAGCAAAGTAATTACTGAGATGATCTCGAATCAAATTTTTCACCCGTCTGATGACGACAGATGACTCTAATCATCCAAAAACATCCTTATCCTATGGATCCCATTTGTCCTCTCGTCACCTTTATTGTAGATTGATGTCTCGCAGTGATGCAACAATGATGACAGTGCACTTCTCGGTTCAGCACATCTAACTAAATTATAACCTTCCTTTTTTATAAATCGTGTCATAAACCAAGTGTTTTGCTGAGTCACAGAAGCAGACTTGACTATAGAGTTGAAACTGGAAAGCCATCAGTCAGCATCAGTCAGCCACCCCCTGGTAAGTTTCTAAATCTGAGTGCATGAAGTAAAGGAGACATGCTGTCGACTCCCTCAGCATTAACTGTCAACATGACCTTGAGCAAGGCACTTCAAACCCAGCTGCTCTGAAATGCACTTATACACCAGATCTGACTGTGATGACGACAAAAAAAAAAAAAAAAAAAACTAAAAAGGGGGAAATG
>VURO01005949.1:5090-17830 GCA_015108175.1 Pelvicachromis taeniatus
TTTTTCTTTTTTTTTTTTTTTTTATTATATTTAAAAAAAAAATAATTTTTTTTTTTTTTTTTAGAAAGAAAAAAAAAAAAAGATACAAATATTCACACTTTGCAGACAGTATTATGTTTTTCTGTTTGGGTTGTGTGGCATCAAAAGGAAACACTGTCTTCTCTTAGATTTGTGAGTCGTAAAAGGAGTGGTAAGAACACTGCTTTAAGGCCAAGCTCCTGTTTCATCAAATGCAGCTGTTCTTTAAAGTTTTAAGATAAATATATTTGGACTTGAGTGTAGAGAGAGAGATTTGCTTGACAAGTTGCTGCTATGTTTTTGTTTTTTAGGTTTTTCTGTAATAAGTCGTCCTTGTGCCTGAAAGTTGTGTCCTGTCGGAAATTAAAGGTGCCTTCCTACATTGTGAGCTTGACTGGTGTGAATGTGAGATAACTGTCTTGTTGTTGTTTTTTTACTTGTTTAGCAGAAGGTATCTTTAGGTCTGTCCCAAAACCTCGGCCGCATCCTACGTGGGCCGCATTTGTACGCCGGTTACGTCACAGCGACACGATGTAAGCTGTCCCAATTCGTAGACTCCTGCAAATGCGGCCGACAAATGTGGCCTACATTTCCCTGAATTTGTAGGATGGGTCTGGTGTATCCTTCGCGGCCCACCATATCCCAGAATTCATAGCGCGGCCCAGCCAATTCCAGTTTGTCAACAATGGCGGCAGTTACTTTGTTTTAATATTACTCTGATTACTCTTTCTGGGTCACAAAATAAACTTTTAAGATATTTTCAGGTGAGAATGTAGCTGTGTAAACTTCAAATATCTTTATCAAGACATCACGTTTTTGCAAAAGTGCTCTGACGTTTTCGGAGACGGCGGTTACCCACCGGCTCGATTGCTGAGCGGGTCGTCAAGGTTCAGAGAGCCGGCGAAAACAGCGGACTCCCGGCACATCGTTTTCAGACCCCCGCGGTCAGCGATCAAGCTGGTGGGTAACAGATGTCTCCGAAAATGTTGGCGTACTTTTGCAAATATGTGATGTCCTGAGTAAATCGGTTTGTTTTCACTCAGCTGAAAAAACGTCAAACAGAAAACTAATTAAACAGAAGTGTGGAGAATTTACTCCAGTGTCCTGAGCAGACGGCTGAGTTGATTCAACTCCACCGAGACAGCTGGTGACACAGATCTGAAGGCTAGACTGTCCAATTTCACAACCTCGCACTTCCGGCCGTCAATGCTAAACAAGAAAAACACTATGCTACCATTGCTAGCAGACAGCTTGATTGAAAACTTGTTAGCAGAGCACCCAATATGGCTGTGGCTGAGAAGTTAGAAAGGCTTGCATACCATTTGGAAGACCGGCAGATCGACTCGTCAGCTACTCTAGTATCATTGGGAAAGATACTGAATGCTGAGGTGCCCTCCCAGGATGAGATTAAGTCTATATGTGAATGTTAGCCAAAGCGCTAAAGTACAGAGGAAAAAACATGGAAAAATATCTATGTGATACCTTGTACTATTAGTTATTAGTCTGACTGGGAAGGCACAATATATAAGTACCACTCCATTTACGTAACATGTAATCAAAGGTACCTTTAAGACTATCCTCAGCTAACAAACAACTGGCTTAACTCAGTATATGCTTTTAATTGACGCAATTAAAGTCAAAGTTAGTCTTGAACTGCCTGGAGTTACTTGAAATGTCATTAAAGTCATTAGTGTGTTACTTGATATATCGTTGCTTTCTAACGTTCAGCTAAAACTTTACGTAAATCAGACCCAATACCACCGTTTCCGTGGTCTCTAGTGTGTGCATATCTAGTGTGGCTTGCAACTGTGAGTGCATGTTCTGCAGCTTGCTAGTGGTCCTTGCCAAACTCGCAAAGCTATATAAAGCAGCAAAGCCAGAAAATCAACTGTGTGTTAACAAAGAGCCTCCGCACATTCCCAAAGATTTACACACAGAGAGAAAGACTGACCTGATGACTGATTGCTGTCACTGTTGCAAGCTGTCAAAGAAAGTCTGTAGCATTCTGCACAGCCTGCGCAACCGGTACCAGAAACACTGCAGCGCCTAACACAATGCTAATGCAGTTGGAGAGGAACCATTTTTCTTACGCAACTTTTTTTTTCTTAATGCAACAAGCTGTTTTACAAGTGATAATTTTAGCAACTTTGCAGTTAAACCACACAACATATATTCAGTTGGTACATTAACACATTTGAAACACGTGTGATCTTTCATGTTAGCAGACTCTGCGAATAAGGTGACCCTGTTTGATTTGTAATACGCGCCGTAATGGCCTTAGAAATAAGTCTACGACCTATCTTTTTCTTGTCACCATAGGCAAATTATATCCACAAAAACATCCTGCCAAAATCTGCATGCGTGCACACACACACACATGCATGCGTGCACACACACACACAGTGAGCTTTCTTATTTTATGAACAATGTGAGCACTTTCAAAAAGAGAGCTTGGTTAAACTGGAACACTTAAATAAGAGGAAAAAACAGTTTTTATGCATATGGGTCCTTGTGTGTATTTGTATCTGTACAAACACGCTTGTTTGTGTTTGTGTGCGTACATATCTGCACACAAACGCAAATCTAAAAGTTGTATTTGTCACCTTCTTAAGAAGGCGGAGGATGTTAAAGTTTTCAAACGCAGTAAATTTTCCATGACATCACTCATCTGCTGTTAATAGTATTAACGCCCAGTCCCACTTTCCTTTTCTCTTAGAGGTATAGCAGAGATACTATGAGTGTTGCTATTTTATAGGCGCTCCAAATAGCCTACTGCCAGAACCGCTGCTTTTTGTTTCCTTGTACTACTAATTTGTCACACCCATTTCTCACTCTTTCTTCGAGACTGTCTTTGGCTTTAGTCGGGACACTTGTGTATTGTACTCCCTCCTACACTTTCCCCCCCAAAAAAACCCAACAAGCAGTTCAATCTGCCGTGTATATTTACAGTCTGTTATTTATTATTATCATTTATGCTTTCATGAACTTCTTCCCAGCAGTTCATAATGAATACGGGGTACCCAGGATCTATATTTCCACTAACACTCTATTAATTTTGATCCACGGTATTAGAGGGGTTTTTTTGTTTTGTTTTTTTTATAAAAACATGGTGTACAAAATTCTTTGAACTGTCAAACAATCAAACTTGAAGCCTTATTAGTGCCAAAGCAGCTGGAACATACTTTCTCACTGTGTGAAGTGAGTCTTTAAATCCATGCACAGTATGTGACAAGTATGGAAAAAAATGTAATCCAAGGTGTCTGATTTCACCTTCAGGGCAGAGGTGTGTGTGTGTGTGTCGGGGGAAGGGGGGGGGGCTGCTCTGCAAAATAGGCCCCATATTATAATGCTTTAAAAAAATTACCACTTGCTGTTTGTCGACTTGTTTGGGCAACGAGCAAACACTCTTGGCATATATACCTCCTAGCCCCACCTCCCTCCTACAATCCACAGCTGCAACCAGCAGCCCCAATCGTTTTGATCTAATTTCCTCTTTTTTTCTTTTTTTTTTCCTTCTTCCTTTACCTTTCCTGCTGAAATTGATTTCTGCTTGTTTGGTTTGGCAGTAATAAGATCAACAGTAGGATCATGTTTCAATGGCATACTACCTTGAACCCCAGGCAAATGATTTGTCCAAACTTAATAATGGAAATACTTAGGATGTATTGGGAGATGTAAACAGTAGTTGTAATAAAAAAGTGCCGGAAGGTAAGGGCTCCTTTAAGTTGCAAAGCCTTTCCACTCATGTTGGCCGTACACACCTCGGGCTCTCCCCAAACACCGCGAATAAAATGTATCCCCATTTAGCCTGGCGAAAAGTCACCCAATAAAAGCTATTTAACTGGAGTGCGGTCTGGAGCGTGGCATGTTTAGCCCACTGCAAAGTTTGACCGCCAATGACAAAGCTGTCAGCAGAACAGGAAACAGCTAATGCTTCACTACACAGACAATTAGTTTAAGCCACAGTTCAAGTCGCACACACATAGACGCTGGTTAAGTCCCACTTTACACTTTCATAACGCTACATACAACACTGTTTGTCCTCTGCAAACAGGGATAAACAAGAAATCCCAAAAGAAAATGACACATGCCTAAACTGTTTGCAGTCAGGGCTTGCTTTTTTTTCTTTTCAAAGTTTCAAAGGGGGGGGGGATTCCTACAAGCCAGCTTTTGTGCTTCTCTGCATTGTAAACCCCCACGACTACATACAAGTACAGACATTTCTGAAGCAATTTAACACAGCGCATTTAAGGGGACTTGTTTGGGATTTTGGGATATATTGTCTTCTTAAGACCTGTCTACACAGACATTACAATAAAACCTCAGCAATTTGCTAAAGTCACAGCGGTACCAATTTCAGGCTATATTTAGCCCCTCAAAAGCTATATTGTCTGCGTGTCAGTTTCTAATTAAACCCTTCAAGAGTTTTGTTTACAGGCTGCTGCCTCACACCTTGTATGCATTGGCCCACATACATTCCTCAAAGTGAATTAGATTAGTTTCACTTCATGCAGGATGGAGGAGTTACTCTCTGTCTTGTGCCGTAACGTGAAAACGTATCCATTCAGGAAATGCTTCACATCCTCCCTCCTTCTTTCCCACAGAATTAAAGAAAGAAAAAAAAATAGACACTTTAACAACGCTTCTACACCTAATAGTACAAAACAAGGTTCTGGATGCTGGGCTTGCTCTAACGTATTTTCTGTAGACTTACATTTGTTCTTCTCATCCTCTGCTTCATTCGGTCAGTGGATAAGATATAAAACGTTTCTGCAGGTGCACTCTGTGGAGCTGTTGCCCCAAAATAGAGACATTCACAGCGTATTTAGTTCTGTATCACAGCCAGTGTTGTCTGCCTCATGCAGTCCTTGTGACCAAGCCACAGAAACAAGATTTTTTTTTTTTTTTAAACTTTATGGCTGACAGACAAAAGCTTACACTTTGTGAAGCAGATATTTCAGTATGGACACTTTAAATATCTATAAAGAAACGTTTAAATGTTGTATTCATGCCAGAAAAATAAGATGTACGAGTTCAAACGCTTACTCATGCTCAGCTATAAGTCTATTACCCCAAAGGTTCTTCTTTGTCCGCTGTCTCTGCACAAATACTCCATTGAACCAACAGCAACATGTCTCTCCTTGCCTATAAAAAAATTGAAGCATGTTAAACAAATTGAATTTCAGTTTGTCCAGATTCAATTTGTTATTACGACACGTTTATTTCTTTCTCCAACACAAATGATAAGATAACCGAAAAAGCCCTCTTGGACATTGGGCGGCTTTGTTGCTGGCGCAACTGGGGGACTGATCATTCTTACCCTGACATGTTTACACATAAATCAGTTTGCAGTGTTACAAGTGAGTCAGTGTTAAACCTCCGCTGCTGTTCTTGCAGGCTAATTCTTAGGTTCTGTACTTGCCATGGTAAGAAACCACTAAAAAGAGGCTTAGCTGGTGATCGGTCATAACACAGCAAATGTTCATCAATTAACTGCCAAGGGCCCAGTGTTTCTCCTCAGGACTTGCTTTTTCTGGAACTCAAGCAAATATAAAACCAAACAGGAAAATAAAGTATAAACGATGTGATTTGATGCTGTCATCTACTGCGTGGTTTCATTTTTTTAACCCTTAGCCAAGGGTAGAAATGGAAACCCTGGAAGTTGGTCGAAGTAAACAGCGGTGTCAGTGTGGGGGGCGGATTCGTAAAACACCTGTTTGCAGTATGGGCCCTGAAAGCAGAAGTTGTTAATAGCTGGCTATAAATCGCTCACTCCATTGTTCTGTCACCAACTCGCAGGCCTGGATTTCTCAGCAGGATTCATGAGGTAAAACTTTGTTGAGAGTACAACACGGGCCCGCCGCCCGCCTCCTTCTCTACTATGGCATCAAACATCTAAAGCATCAATCGCCAGGCACTCCTTGTGAACCTGTGAAACTGGAAAATGAACTGAGCCGTAACCGTACACCGTCGAGCAAACTGCCCTTTGAATTTCGACTTCTCTCCAACTCCCTTCGAATAATTTGCGTACGAAACATTTAGCAAATTTGAATAAAAAATGGATGTCTCCTTTTGTGGCGTGCGATTTAACTACATTGTAAATTAGTCGCGGCCCTTTAGCAGACGCTTTTTGGTGGGATGCTGATATTAAGATTAATGTTTGCAGAAAAACACGCTAATTTATCATAATTTAGCTGCTGTTGACCTTTTCGGGAGGGCTTGGGAGAGCCGGCTGAGAGGGGTCTTTTTCCTAATCGGTCTTTTGACAACAAACACAAGCTGTTTGCACCACAGAAAACATTGAAGTTGCATGAAAATTCCATTCATGTCTGCGCTTACGCCACCTGGACGGCCCTCTTTTCTAAAATAGCGCTGCCCGACATTAAAAATGAAAGAAAGGGGAAGGAAAAGATAAAAGGAGGCCGAGAAATTGCTCTTGGGGAGGGGAGCCAAAAAAAGAGCAGTTGCTACAGACAAGTCCGTGCGGGACAGGAGGGTGACCTCTGGCCTTCTACCAGCCGTCCCTCACAGTCGCCTCAGAGTAAGGGATCAGCTCACTGTAACAAGCTGCACAAAGACAGCAGGAAGAGCCGAGGGAGGAGGGCTGAACACCTGAGATCAGATGTGCTGATCACTTGACTGCATTAAAGCGTCATCTCAACATTCTTCCTTTAAAGAGCCAAGCCTGTGATGTGAGACAGGGATGTGCTGTTTCACTCATTTAAAACACCAATTATGTTGTTTTTTTTAATACACTGTTGTCAGCTCTAAACTGCAGAGGTTACTGTGCCAGCGCTGTTTTCCATGAACAGCTTCAACTTCATTTAAATGTTAATTTTAGTGATTACAGATTGTTATTTTTAAGAGTTTAAGTGCACTATAAGTCTGTCAAAATGTGGAATTCTAAGTATGGAAGCCTGTGTGCTCTTGTTCTAAATAGGAGTTTTTTTTTTGTTTTTTTTTAAAGAAAAGATAAGGGACACACCAGCTTTTCTACATTCTCTGTCTAGTTAATGTTGGGAGGCTCTAATAAAAAGCCACCATGTGCCAATTGAGCGCCTACAATTAACAGATTAGAGTGATAAAGAGGTTGCATGGCTGTGAGGCAAGGGGGCCGCCTCCCCGGGCCCTCAGGGCTCCACCATGGGCAGGACCGTGAGGGGGGAGGTGGAGAAGGAGGGAGGCTGAACCACTGATGAAGGGCCCAGATAATCTCCTCCTCCCTCCTTCTATCCCTCTCCCTCCACCCTTCCCTCTCACTTCACCTCCCCTCTCCCAGCCACCCCACCCAATCCCTTGCACTCTGTGCCCTGGAGCACCTTTTTTGCAAATACCTGCTCAATATTCTAGTTGGGGGTGCGGCGGCGGCGGTGGTGGTGGTGGGGCATGTGGTGTGTCTGCAAAGGGGAGATACAACACACAGAAAAGCTGCTTGAAACAAAAAGCGGAACATCTGCTAAAGCGATTGTGGGGTAAATATGTTTGACAATTATTGTTTACAGTGACAGTGGTAACAGTTTCAACAGCAAAATCAAAACCCCACCATTTCTCTATTTGGAGTGAAACAGATGGGCCTAAAGCGATCCATTAGCAACCTGTCAAAGGCTTCATTCTCAACTTACTTTTATGTCTTTGCTTCTTTTGCTGTGTGACTGAGGAGAGGCGCTATTTGGGCGTGATGATTATTATCGGCCCGGTATAAATCAGATACCTACTGCTCATTGTGTATATGTTTTTCTTTTTGTCTCTCTGGTTCCTTACTTTCTTCTCATGCCAGCGTTTGCTCTTCAAGGAGAGCTGCTTGAATCCTCATTTGTTCCTCCCTCTTCTTATATTATTGTATTATTGATGGCGTTGCACTTGAAAGAACCTGCGAAAGAGATAACGATTTTTCACTTTCTCTTGTTTGGTTCTTTTTGTTGACGTTGTTGTTGTTTGTTTGCTTCGGCACCGAGCTCCTTCGAATACTTTGGGGGCATTTCTGATTTTGTGTGAGCGGGATTATTCAACAATAGAAATTATTAACAAGCCGCTTCTTGATTCTCACGTTACCTTGAGAGATCAACAAATGTAGTCGTGAGTATTCAAACTTTGACTTTACGATGTTTGGATCCTTATCAAATCAACAGGCCAAAAGTTGGGGAAACAAGGAAGCCTTGACAGATTCAAATTAAGAATCTTATAAATTTCATTAGCTACGGGTACATTTAGGTCAGGGTTCATGTTAGACGAGTGCTGGGTTAGTGTAAGTCTCTAGGAAACCCAATGCATAAAAATAGTGCTGTGTCTGCATCTCTTTGCGTGCATGTGTGTGCACGTCGGCATGCACGTGTCTGTCACTCTCTTCCTGTGACTGTGGAGTGCTCATCAATAAAGACCAAGGTGTTATCTACCGCCACCACTGTCCCCGTTCTTCCCACCGCTGTGTTGTGCTCTAAATACGCTCAATCAAATGATGTGTTGGGAATAATTAACCCCAGAGCCCCCATTGGTTCTAATTGGCACCTATTAGAGGGCTGTATGATTTCTTGATAAACAAAGGAGGGAGAGAGCAAATGGCAGCGGTGGTGGGCGGAGATTTGATTGGTAAGCAAAGTGCGGGAGCGATGCATACCAGGGGTAACCAACATTTAATTATCAATGAGGTTTTCGCAACACTTTAGAGAGGCCCCGGGCACCGTTTCCTTCAGTAGTAGTAATGGGCTCTTTTTAATGGAACTTGTGTTAAACACGGTGCTGCCACTGCAAAGCTTTGGCGCTCAGCACCAGCCCCCTTAGTTGTGGCTGCTTTAATTTAGGTGAAAGAAGACAGAGCTCATTTGGGTTACACACTCACTGAAAGCATGCGGCAGAGCCATGGAGGGAGAAAACGGGGGGGGGGGAGTTCACATAGTCTGCTTTAACGTGTTTCTCATTTGCACCCGATTTGCCACTTCTTTAGGAAATGATTCATTTATTCAGGTCGCATCCAAGAGGTTGGGACTAATCTACACTTAACTAAACTTAACTTTTTTTTATCAAAGGAAATAAAAGCGCCTCCAAATTGACTTTTAACAATATGCACGTTTTAATCTGTTGAGCCACCGCAGTGGAGGCCCAGTGTTTTAAATGACTTGTGGTTGAAAGTCACTCTAATGTCAAACTCCACCAGCTGTCACCACAGTCATTAAAGTGGTTTGCCAGTAAGACCAGTGTGAACTTTACACATGTCATATGATTTCTTCACCAAACAAACTGCTCTCTGTATTCTATATTTGAAGCATTTGTTTATCCTAAAGCGTTAAAATATGTTTTTATTCCTTTCGGCTTCACATGTGCTGTCTAATAACGCTCTGGCAGGTCAAAAACGAGTTAGCATGAGGGCTTAATGTGTCGCGCTATGTATGAACGTTGTGTTCAAAGCAGTTGAACATCTGTTATTATTTCTGTCTCTTTTCCTTTTATATTCACCATTCACAATCAATTTAATTTGTGTTCTGTCACCAGATTGGAGCCATGGCTGTCAAACCAATAAAGACAAAGGCTTCTTAGTGTGTTTGTTCGAAATAAGGATAAACGCTTAAAATATAGATATCTTTGAAAAGGCCGAAGAAACATGTGAAGTCGGTCCGTGCCGGACATGACAAAAGCAAAGTGTTTTTATTGATCAGTTAAGGATAAATATATAGATATAGCTTTGGTTACAAATAAGAAAAAAAGAATGGTTCTGATTTTACAAATCTGTGTGGGGAGAGGGCTTGAGCTTTGGCCTTCATCCGAGGCCTGGGGCTTGATCCTTCTCTTCCAGTCCTGCTTTCATTGGGACCAGCGTTGGGGCAAAGGGGCTCGAGGCAGAGCCAAGCCCAAGAATGACCCAGTTTTCAGGGGTTCCTGATAGCAGGCGGCCGGGAGTCTCAGGGTAACCCTCCATCAGCACCAGCTCCTGTAATCTGGCCTAGCATGTGCCAATCAAGCCGACCACGATGACAAGCTCGCGATGACACGGCCATCGTCCACTCTCCTCTCCTTCGCTGCCTGGACATCTCAAAAGCACGAAAACATCCCAGTGATTATGGCATTTCAGTGTCAACTGGCATGTTGAGTTTGGCCAGAACCTTGAGATTGACAGTGTAGCGACAACATGTTTGTGAGCTTAGCAAAGTTTATTGGAAAAGGTTGAGGTTTTTTGGCACACGAGTGTTCAAACAGTATTACATAAAACGTGTTTGTGAAAGCAAACTATCAGATCACATTTAAATCTGTAAATCTGTGAAGATAAAAAAACAACAACAAAAAAACAACTTGAAACATAACTAAAAAAAAATAAATATTTATTGAAACGTTTTTTCAACCGTGGCTTCTTTATACACTTCTTCCATTTGGTCTCGTACATTTAACAGCTGTCAGGGGGAAATCCTTTTTCTGGACACTGACATATAAGCATAATGGAGGAGAGCGAGCGAGGGAGAGCGAGAGATACTTAGTGGGAGAAAGGGAGAGAGAGCAGCACATCTGACAATCCACTGGCATGAAAGTGAGCCCCTCAAGCTAACAAATTCAGAGAGAAAATTACAGTTTTGTGCGTTTGTGTCAATATGCATGTCAAAAGGTAATTGGGAAATTGTTCTGCAATGTCAAGTCCTGTTGGCAGTGTTTAGCCTGTGGTAAGATCAAAACCATTTCTTCACAGGCTCTGAGAGGCCAGACCAAGCTCGCTCACTCTCACAGCCACACAAGACTCTCCTTTAAGCTAATAACGTGGCGTTTATCTCGAAGTTATTACATTACTATCAGCTGCTATACTGGAAATGACAGAGAAACTTAATTGTACTTCTGACGTGCCATGTACTACTTCTATGTAAATCTCTTATTTTTGTGTCCATGAGATGAACTCAGCGCAGGAAATAAAAGGCCTCCGTCCTTCGCAAACATCACAAAGAAGGAGATTGTAAAGTCACTCACTTGATTAGTCAGCAAACAATTATTTTTTTATTTTTTTTTGCACACGAGTTTTAAAAGATTGTTAAAAATACAGTCGCATGTAAATTTGAGAGTATTTACTGTGCACTTCCCGGTGTCGTCTATGAACGCTCAGCAAAACAAAATGAAACTGTAACTGCACGAGAAGCTGCTCACACAGGGATGATAGATGAGCCCAAATTCCCTCACATGACTTGAAGTGTAGTGTCTCGAGTAAAGAATTATATTTTGTTAGACGCTACATCGAAAACCTTTTCCTCTTACAAAAGAACCGCGATGTTAACGACTATTCAGTGATGGGAAAAAAACAAAACCTAAGACTAGACTGTGACAGAGCTGTACACAGCACACCCTCGTCACATCTGCATTCATCCATTTCATTTTCTCTAAATTCTGATTTCTGCTAAATGATTTAGAAGGTGTCCTCAGACACTAAATACCCACAGGGACCCGCATGTGCCTCAAGGTGCTGTCAGAGCATTAGTTTGACACTTTTACTTTAACATGTTCTAGTATGCCTGGTTTGCTCTCAGCTATGTGTGGTATTCTCAACTAAACAGTGACACTTTGCAATATTACAAACACCTAAGTCATATTTAATAAGGGCGGTGAGAATAACTCAGTAGAAAAATTGCCAAAATAAAAAAAAATGGCTACTTCAAAGTGGCTTTTTTTTTTCTTATTAATATCCTTTATACTGCCAATAGAAGCCTTTTACAGATAGTGGCTATTCTGTAAGAGTAATCATTTAAGCATATTTAGGCCTGCTTTACAAATATTTGCTACTTCTTCCCATAAAAATAAATAATGCTACAGAAAACACCCACCACATGCCCGGGAGACATTCAGACCACATCTCACTTGGAACTGGCTCACGACCTTTGTCACATTTTTTCTTGTTTTTTTCCTCCATCTCTTTCATGCATTTCTTCCCTTTATACTTTTGTTAATATATCAGTGATTAAAACACGAAACAAATATTCAAATGACGATGATGATGGTGGTGGTTGAGGTAAAGAAACAACAGCAAAAACACAAAATAATAATAGTAGCATTCCTTGAGTTTCCACCACGCTCTCCCATAATAAGAAAGACTGTAGTCGGTGCATCACAGTTTGTTTGTTTGTTTGTTTGCAAACCCATCTGAGGAGAATAGACCCCGTTACTTAGCATTACCTACTTTACAGTATCATCCAGAGAAAGGAAACTATATTGTGACTCATTCGTGTGTTGGGTTGTTGAACAAGTGTGAACAAATTATATACAAACTACAAAAGAAATACACTTTGGCTTTATCTTATAGAGCATATAACTGCTTATATTATTATTATTATTATTATTATTGTTGTTGTCATTATTATTATTATCATTATTATTATTATTATCATTATTAAACTAAATGCTGTTAATACATGTTCACGAATGCGTGCAGAATACACAGAGAATGGGGGGGAAAAGAGAGATTGAGGGTGTGTGGGGTGTGGGGGGGGTGTATACCAATCGTTAAAGGGCCAAGCCAGTGAGTTGATTAGGTTCGGGAGAGAGAGGAGCTGCTGCGGCTTTCTTTGCGCACAGACACAGTATAAGTCCTTTATCATGGGGAGGCACCGGCGTGGCCTCGAGCTATTGCTGGCCTGAAGCGAAGTACCAGGGAGAAGGAAAAAAGAGAGAGAGCGAAAAAAAAATAAAAAGAAAAGGCGGGGGAAGGACGGGGGGGGGGGGGGGGATAAAAAAAAAAAAAAAAAAAAAGGGTGGGGGGTTGG
>VURO01005951.1:5480-16095 GCA_015108175.1 Pelvicachromis taeniatus
CCCCCACCCTTCAAGCTAAAAACAGCACGCACATTAAACTTTAACCAATTCGCATTTTTAACATTATTTTTACTTCGAAATATTCATTTGCGTCGACGAAAACTGGCGACAAATCGCCTTTGATCATACAGTGCGTTTTCCTCTCTCCGACGTGCGCAATTAGTGGTGCGCTATGGTAGCGCTGAAAGTGATACTTAGGAGAACAAAGAAAGGCTTCTTCTGATTCATTCTCAAATCTATTAGAACTCAACATTTACCACCTATCCGTGAAACAAACCCCAAAGTCGATGTGTGGGATGATATATTAGAAGTCTAAAAGGGATTTTGTGAACGGAAGTGGAAAATTTTTTTTTGGCGTGTTTCCTTACCTGCCAAAATGTCCTGTAAGCTTTGGCTGAACGTTTGGACCTGTCGATCGTTTACGTGTCCTTTTACCCTCAGAAATCTCGACAGAAATCCGACGGCGGCGTTGATCTCTGGTTTCATCGTTCCCCGGGCACAAAGGGTATGCATTGAGAAAGGCAACGGCGACGATGCGTGCGCTTTTGTTGTTTTTCCCTCTGTTTGTCCGACTGTGTAGTCTTTCTGTCAAATTCGGAGCAGCGATCCTTATCTCTGGGCGCTTGGGTTGTTTCTCTTGGCATTTATTAGTCGAGGTAGAGGGGATTTCTCACTAGAGAGTCCGTTTGCTCGGACGGTACAGTGTTGGGAAATAGACGCCTGTTGTTGGTAAATACAAGGGAGTTGAGAGTCCCTTGGAGAAACGTCAACCGACCCTCCACACTCGCTTTCCTCCTCCAAAGTGAAGGTCTCGGAGTGGGGGAGTGCGCCTTTATATGGCTCCCTCCCTCCTCTCCACAGCTCCGTCACAAGCTGCTACAGCAACTACATCTCACCAATCCCAGGGCCTGCCACGGCCTGACGAGCCACATATAGGAGGAGTATATGAGCCTTCACGTCACGGCTCTGAAAATAGTAGAGGTACACGGCGTGAAATCGTGGTGCGTTCAGTCCCTGTTGGAAATTCGGGAAGTGAAAGGGGGGGGGGCGGAAAAAAAGGAAACAAAAGCACAAACGACGAAAAACAATCCAAACTCACACAATCCTGCTCGAGGATGTGAGCTCATATATTTATGTTAAGACACAACTAATGGATATTTGAAAATACTGCAAGTCTGTGCAGTCACATTTCGTGCTGACGAACCATTTTTGTTGTTTTTATGATTTGCTTTGTTTATTTCCTTTTTGTGCCCGCCTCTGTTGTTTCTCCTTTACGCCCACACATAACATAAAGAAGAAATAAACAGTACACGACAATCTGGCATTCAGTTTCTCTGTACTATGAAAAAAAAATAGTTAATACATTTGCAGTTGTTTTCAGTATCTGGAAAGCAGTTTTGTGTTGGGGAAAAACAATGGGTGGAAAAGTCCGCTTTTGACGACTTTTATTGTTAAATGATCTTGAACTTACAGTCACTTTCTACACGCGAGTGCGACGGTTTCTTTGTTGCATATCCCATTCACCACGCGCATATCTGTTCCAACAGGTCGTCACAGTGGCCTAGAGGAGCTTAACATGGCCAGCAGCTGTGTACGTTTCTTTCATATCAACCCCCCCAGTCTCACTTAACCCTTTCATCCCAGCCCTCTGCTGGCTCCGGTTTAGTAAACGCACCCAGAGAAACAAAGACTCACAAAAAGTTAAAAATACAACACACATTCCAAAGTTCAGCTAATTTTAAATTGAAAGAAAAATCTAGTTGATTAAAAAAAAATAACAGCATTTTCAAACTCACTTACAAAAATGATCGTTTTGTTCCAAATACTGAAAACAACTGCAAATGTATTCACTTTTTTTTTTCTAAAACAGTCCAACAGACTTTATTTTTACACTTTATGCATCACAGAAAGACTAATTAATACTAGAGGTTATATGAAATTAACCACATTTCTCCCCAGAAGCAAAAAACACATTTGACGTTTCAGATTTTCTCTTTGAACATATCTCTGTATCTAGAATCCGTAGTCTTTCTATGATTGTAATAAAAAAAATGAGTGTCAAGAATTTACTTCACCGTAAAATATGACTATTTTAAAAGCTGTCTGCATTTAAAAACAATCTCTGCTTTGTTGTGATGCTTTCGTACTACAGAAAGTAAATGTCAAAACTACAATTTAAGGGTTGTTTCCTTCTTTTTACGTCAAGTAAATGTACACACAATAGGCAGGTGTGTGTATAAGAGAGAATTGTTTACATTGCCCACTGTATCGCAACAATACACCAGTGTGTGTGGCTGAGCAGGCCTAAGGGTGTTTGTACACACAAGAAACAGGAAGCCTCAATCAACTGAAAATTCAAATCTTGTGTGACAAACACACAGGAGGCAAGATTGCTCTGGATCTCTTTTCAAAGACCACTCCTTCACCCGCTTATTAAAATCAGTGGAAAAGTACAGGGTGCCATTGTTTGTTTGTCGCAAACTCGCTCCCAATGACCCGCTGAGCTTTCCAATCATGATGCAACCAGACAGACCAAGACTTGCTGACTGGTTCAACAAGTGACCCAAAGGCACACAAAATGTAGACGTGTGTCTATGCACGTGTGTCTAAATCACACTCATCAGCGTAAAGTTGTTGTGACACACACACTGGAGCCTTAATTTTGACATTACCTGATGCAGGTGCAGACAGATCAGGCATTAAACGGTCTTGACCTGCCAGCTTTCTAGTACAGAGTCTGCCTGATGTATAATAGCGTACACGTGAGATCAGCACAGATAAAGGTCCAGTGAACCGAGCCAGTGGATGTCATGTGTCCCGCTTCCTGCAGGCTCTACCCAGGCAGAACTCTAACCTAAACCAAATGGAGTACTTTCAGTAATGAGAATGCATCGGAGGCAAATTTATTCTCTGTTCTCTGTTAACACTGTTAATGAGTTCAAGTGTGAAACTAGCTAGATAGCTTTTATTAAGCTGCCAGTTGGTGTTGTCATTAGGCTGGGATTTCTGACTTCAATGCAATACGCTGAAAAACACAAATATCTGAGAGCATTTTGAAAATCCAAAGGAAATATTGTTAAAACTGAGGCCTTAAAAGATGCTTTAGAGAAAAATCTCTCCATATATATCTATCTAGAGAGTTGAAGGGTTCCATAAAGCTGCTGTCAATTATTGGACTACTCAACAATCTTGATACATAATTATTTTGATTACATAATTCCATTAGGGATTATTAAAGTATTCTCATTTAACTTAAATTTCACTAAATTCACACGATTACTGCATGTTTAAAATATTATATATTATATAATAATATATTTTCATTATCATGACACCAGACTTAAAGTACAGTTATATTCTAGTTGAGAATGATGTAAATTTTACAGTTTGTAGTATGTTATGTTGATGTATGTTAACATATGTATGTGAAATAATGAATTTTAACCCTTTCTTTTCTTTAGATTTTTATTTTTGAAATTTTGTGTAACAGTGGTGATATTTGACATTTAAACTTAAACATCTCCCCACTGACTGACCACAAAATAACAAATGTCCCAAAACTGTCTCAGTTCCTGGTCATTTTATCTAAAGGTCACAGAGCGCAGGGGAATCCTCAGAGTCACATACAAATTGATACACAAGTAAATCCCCTTCTCTTACCACACAGCAGTTGTCAGTAGCGTTTCACCCACACACTTTGCTATGTTGTGAAAAAGAGGAGAGTTTCAGTATGCTACAGAAGACCTGGCTATTACTGATTTAGAGATATAAACAGATACAAGCCACTGTTTTACACGTGTAAGCTGTTTACTATAATTAGGGTTAGAATTTCATTTCCCGTAATGCCTATATTTATTTCTTCTCTCAAGTAAGCAACAGACTGTTTATGTTACTTTCATACTCCTGCACTCTTTACATGACACTGAGGTGGAGTTTTATGCCACCCATATATGGACAAAGTAATGTCCAAGTATTAGGTCTTAGGGATAGAATTAGCCCCACAAGTTGGACAACATTTAAAAATATACTGTAGAGAAAAACTCACTGGCGACTTTGTTGCGTACACCTGCTTGTTGACACAAATTTGATGAACCCAGTGCATTTAAACATTGTCAAGTTGATCTGCTGAAGTTCAAACTGAGCATCAGAATTTGGAAAAAAAGGTGATTTAACTGACTTTGAATGTAGCATGGTTGTTGGTCCCAGGTACGGGTGCTCTAAAATTTTAGAAACTATTGGGATTTCCCACAAATCCATCTTTAGGCTTTACAGAGAATGGTGTGAAAAATACAAAATATCCAGGAAGAAGTAGTTCCCTAGCTGTTTTGAGCAGATAGGAAGGCAACAGAAACTCAAATAACCACCTGTTATAGCCAAAGTATGTAGAGGAGCATCTCTAAATGCACAACACTTTGAACCTTGAAACAGAAGAGCTACAGCAGCAGAAGACCACACTGGGTGCCACTTTTGTCAGCTAAGAAAGGGAAACTGAATTTAGTTAGTACAGGCTTACCAAAATTGGACAATAGAAGACTGGAAAATAGTTGCCTATCTCATGAGTCTTAATTTCTGCCACCACAGATAAGTAGGGTCACATTTGGTCTAAACAATATGAAAACAGGACTCCATCCTGCCTTACAGCACCGTTCAAGCTGAGTCGATTCAAAAATGTGAAGTCAGCAGGCTGCTTGCCAACAATTGGCCAATCAATGGCGCCATTTGATGAGTCATTAGAGTGACTCCTTCACAAAACTCAAAAACAGGATTTTTGAAATGTGGGAAATGGCTACACAAAACCAACACAGTGGTTCCTGAGTCTGATAAAAGTAAACGACCGAACAGCAGGTATACCATCGCCTCAACCTCCTCCTGTGTTGTGTTTGTGCCACATCAAAATGACGTCATAGATTTTCAGACATGTTGCTATAACAACTCCATGCACATTAGGTGGTACTCAACTGTAATGAAAAACAACTGAAATCGAGTAGAGTCCAATCATGTACTAGTAAGGCATTCGTCATCAAAGTGTCCATTGAGTTGAGATTTAGTTTCAAAGCTAGTGAACTCACGAGCAATAGAGGAGACCTCAGAGAAGTTTCATCCAAAAACTTTCATCCACAAGGTGCTCTTTTAAAAAATAGTAATAATTAGTTTTACAAAGGTAGCAGAAAAACAACTGTAAAAATTATTTAGCAACTGCTATGCATTTCATAAGTCTAAAACAGAAAGGTAAAAAAAATAGAGAATTATTATTTGTTTAGTGACAATGATAAAGCAGATACTGCTAACTAATCTTTGTCTTGAACAAGGAAAAAAAACTATATATGAGCCTTTCCAAAGTTTTAATATGCCATTTTATGTGAGTTGTGGACTTCTTAAACTACTTCTACAAAATTCTGTGCTTGGTTTTATGTAATTTCTTTAAATGGTGCCACTGAAATCCACATTCACAGGAGAATGCTGTCCATACAATCCACAGGAGAATAAAGAACAACCTTTTCATGGCCAGCACAAAGCAATTAATTTGACTCTCAAAATACATATTTTGTATAGCCTGTGACTTTAACTGCAGTGTTGTTCAGGTCACATAATTCTCACACACTAATGCCACACTTTAGTAGCCACTGAAGACGGGTTTTTATCCCCACTGGTCCAGGGAGAAACTGCCCCTGAGAATGTAGTAGTAACAGTGACATAAACAAGAGATTTGCAGGCAAGCACAAAAGTCCACATCTGCACCACACAAACATCTGTAGACAGGCAAAGTGCCTCATTACTGACAGAGAGCGTGGGGGGTGTGTGGCTGAATTTTGTCACCTCGGCGGGGAGATAAAAGTTGAAAGAGAAAGAAAGTGATGGCAATAACAGAGCAAGCTAGGGAAGAATAATTAAACCTGGAAATCCCCAAACCTTTCCTGCTCTGTTTGATTACACAGTACACCTAAAATGAAACAGAAACAGCAGAAATCATTTTGTACTACTGGCTGTTTTTCATGTTTGGGCCACCAGTACCGGGTAAAATATGGCCCTGGTTGTTGCCAGACAAGGGTGGGGTATCCTGTCGTTAGGTTCTCAGCTAGGGTAATGAATAGAGGCTTTTATCTTGAAACCACACGTGAACTACAGTAGAGGAAAGAATGTCAGGTTGGGATTTGAAGGGAGAGCTCTTGGCTGCTTTCTGGAGCGGGCAAACACGTTCTTCGTTTACGACAGTGAATACAGCCCAGCGTTTATGAACATGCTCGGTCTTCCATGAGGGTAAAGAGGCCAGCAAGAGACAGCAACATCTGCGGGTCAAAGTAAAGTTATACCAACATAGGCTCTATTCATCATGATTCAAGACAAAACAATGCCCCTAACGTTCCCAGCACACACATCCACAGATCTGAATAACATCCCCCTTAGCATTCACTGATAGTTATCTCTCTTTGGGCAGGATCCAGTTTATCATTTCAGAGCAGTTTCAGTGTCAGCAAGCATACCCATTTGTACCATAAAATGGGATTTCTCATTACCTGAACCACTTAGCATGTTTGTCTTCACTGCACTAAAAACGGAAACCTGAACCGCTTATAAAAGATGTGTGCGCTTTATCATTTGGATGTTTGTATTGCTATTTCTCATTATTTCAAACTTGCACAGAGTTATTATTTTGTTCGTTACTCTTTAACATTCATAGTAATCCTAGCTCGTAAATTACTACTTTGTAAACTACTGCTTTCGTTAGATGGAAAAGACTCCCCTGCTGGCATTAAATTAAGAGGCTGTTTCCAAGTCCCATCACTGTAGCATTATGCAGGTAAAGGTAAAACATCCGGTGTAACACACAATAACGGCATTAAATCTATCCTTAAATTGAACCCAGCTGGCAGATGTGACTGGTGTCGACATACCAAGTATACACATTACAAATCTGTGCACTTAAAATGCACAGAGGAAAGAACAAGAGGTTAAGATTATATGCAATAAACGATTCAAGTTATTTGAATTCTTATTCAAGCTCATACAGGTTTTAGCATTACAACATGATCGATGTTTACAAGTGGTTAACTAGCATTATTGAATCAGCTAATTTTAATAAACTTTAAGTAGATGTTGTGGTATCCAATTCAAATTCTGCTGCGTCAGGACACTGTGACAGCTCTCAACTTGAACTGTTGCACAGTGTTAGCATTTGGCATTATCCTATAATTTTTACTTGTAAGCACAAGGCTGTAGGGTATGATAATGACCCAAAGCTGTAAAAATCACACGTGTTTGTAGAGAGAAAAAGAAATGGGAAAACTACAACCCGGTCATGTACGCTGCATGTCTGGAATCCTGTAAAACACTTTTGAGACGAGTAAAGCAACACAAAAGAGCAGCTGAATAAACTTTCTTTGACAAAAGGCTTGTCAGGAATCTGCCTGAGACCCATCTTCTTCAGGATGTTCAGGATGACTAAAATATAAGCAATAAAAGGTAAAAAAGTTTACATGAAAAATGAACAGATTTTTGTAAGACTAGGATCCCACTCTTAGCTTTTCAAAGTTTCTGAAATGTTATTCAAGTGTAAAATAAGATAAGAAGATAAGAAATAGTTTGCTTATGCTAAAATCAGGTAAAAAATAATTATTAAGTAAGTTGATGAAGAATCCCCATCTATTACCAAGGTAAGCAGCATTTCCAATACAATGCAAGACCATAACATGCCTTAGTAAATGCCAATATAGATTCCAAACATGAGTGATGTCACTGTGAGTGTATGGGTGTGACTAAAAAACAAGTTAGTGCATTTCATCGCCCTTCCCATTTCCATCTTCGGTCACCAGGAAGAGAGTCATGTGAAAAAACCCCACAAAGTTTCCATGATGTTCACTCTCTCTGCTGCTGCTGCTGCTCTCTCTCTCTGTTGATGTTAATTCAAGCAGGAAGCTGTTCTAGCCTCCCTTACCACTGGACTGTTGTTCTGTGGACTCTGGCTTGGCCTTGAGTACCTCACAAAAATGAAGCAACGTGCACACTCAATGCCTGAGGAATCTGTTTTTTCTCCTCACTGCTTTCCTGTATAATAGTTTCTTCCCCCTATGTCTGAATTGGCTTAAGTTTATCTGTGTTCTCTTAATTTATTTGGGGCTCTCTGGTTCTAAGTGCTGTAGTCCTTTTTTTTTTTTTAAATATCTATTATTCTGACGCACACTTGCTGCTTTCCAGAATGTCCTGAGTTATTCATGCAGTAAGCTTGGCAAGATAAAATGCTCATATTTGAATTGGGAGGATTAAATTATAGCTATATCCATATTAAGCCTTTTTCTCTTTCCACTCATACATGAAGCTCTCCATGCCCTATGACTCTGTGTTTCTGGGATTATCAAGTTAGAGAAGAAAGGACTCATACATACACCTCCCCTTCAGTTAAATAATATAAAACATAAATAGCTGTCTGTGTATCCGTGTCCGTGCGTCTCTTGTGTATTTATAGCAGTGACATTTAACTGCGTGAAGGGTCTGACAAGACCAGTCAATTCCAGCTTGCAAGATGGCCTACTCAACTCAATGGTCTACTCAACCCACTTCTACACTTTCATTCTACAGCGGTTTCTGTACATCTATACTTTGTCGAACAAAAAACGAACAAAACGTTGGACTTCAAACTTCAGACACTTGACACGGTGTCCTTAAAGGAACGGCCTACAGAGGATATATCTTCAGGGACTCAAATGATTATCTCATGTTGGCCTTAAATGTGTCACTGGAAGGTCTCTGCTATAACTACATAGCTACAGTAAAAACAAAATATCTTTAGAATCTTGTCACACAACTTTATAGCTATGCTGGTGCCATTGACTTTATGATGGCAGTGTTGGTATGTCATTCAGTCCACCACTGTTTGATGGATTGAAACTTAGTGAAAACATTCCCAGAATAATTAATCTTACTGGTTTTTGTGTTGTGCCTTTAAAAAAAAAAAAAAACTTAATCTAGATCCACCATCATATTTATCACTTGTTACATAAATACTTATTGTGTGGTGGCACAACAAGAATGTGCCTCAATTTTGACGGATGTAATGCAGTTCTGAATAAGGACAGCAAAATCATCTGTAGTGGCGTCATACCAGCAGCATTACATAAATGACACCTTATTTCACTACATTTCAGCTTAAATCATTGCACAGTATTAAAGGAGAAAATGGAGTAATGGTAATACTGAAACAACTGGCCTGGCATTGTAGACAAAACCGTTTTACCTCTTTAGGTCTCACAGACCTAAAAAGCAGTTAGCGACACATGTTAGGAGGGAGCTAGCAGATTGCTGCAGTCGCCAGTAGCTTCAATGTCAGACACTAACTTATCTGCAAACACCCTTTTACTTTAAAAGGACAATGTTTGCATTCAAAGGAAAAGCTGTACCAAGTACAACTTTTACTTTGAACGGTCTCTGTTTTGCATCACACCTTTCACTGTTTTATTTTTGGCTTGACGAGTCGTTTGCTACTCTATATCTTTAGAAACCTGCTAAAGAGCAAAGCAAAGGAGATTTCCGGTGCAGCACCTCTTTGCAACTTATTTCATGCTAGTGACTGCCTCTAACCTCCAGAAACCACTCGCAGCTGGTAGAGAAATACACATTTTTCACTACGGACCAGTGCTTGCCAGATGGTCACTAACCATTCTATAGGCATAATGTGTTAGCATTTTCATTGGATGCAAATTAGCAGTATGATATTAGCATTATTTTTTTTATAAAAGCCTGAGCTCAGAGTGTTTCAGCCTGGTTAATTTAGCTAATAAGTGTTTGCTAGTGTTAAAAGTAAATTCTTTTTCAATTATGTTTAATGTTTAAATGTTTTTATATTTACATGTTGTCATGTTTACATGCACAATTCTAAAGCAGTTATAGTGATGTGTTGAATCTATCTAGTTGGTTTTCCTACATTTAGCTAAGTCTAAGACTTATTAGGCTTCTGATTGGCTAGTATATTCATGCAGGGAGTCAAAACAAGGAAGTTGTATGGTTGAAGTTTGCCAAGAGTAAATGTACTGCTAAGTTATCCATCTCCATTTTGCAGTTTATAATAGTTAAGAGAGGTTTAGTACCATAAAACAAACCCTAATGTTACACATATAAAATGTGGGAAACCAAACAGGGAAAAAGTACTACAGAGTACTCACTCCCTGCAATAATTTCTCCACGTCATGTGAAAAATATGTGAAAGTCCGATTGCCCCACTCCACCACATCTGGTGGGTCACTCTGGCAAAGTAACTAGTTGAGGAACATTCCCTCAACTTTATATAAATATGTAAACTTTAATGCTGGCAAGATGTGATTTTTCAGTACCACAGTCTGTGACTCATGCCCAGTTATGAGAACCCCTGAACACGTATAACCCAATTTCAGTGGTTGTGAATTTATATGTTATGTGTGTGTAGAGTGTAAAAAGTGCTGACTGGTAAGTGTATATGTGGAATCTTGGATGTGGCACGTTGCAGGTCTCGTGCACTCGCTGACTTCCTTTCCCTGGTGGAACAACTGAGTTTCAGTGCCCTACGGTTGAGTCATTAAACACACACACACACGCACACACACACACACACACACACACACACACACACACACACACGCACGCACGC
>VURO01005952.1:6665-16671 GCA_015108175.1 Pelvicachromis taeniatus
TTGACTTGAAGAAAATCTGTGGATTTTCTTACCCACATGATTTGATGGTGTTCTGTTCAGCTCCTCTCTGTGATATTAATCGACCAGCAAACTTAGCAGGACACCAACAAGAAGCTTAGTGGAAGGTTAGTTGCAAGAAAATATTGATGTAAACACAAATAAATATTTTAGGTGTTTTAGGTGTAAAAGATCTGCTAGGCCTCACTAGTTTTGCCAGTGTGTATTGTGACACGATAATTGTAATGGTCTAAATTAATAACCCCAAACCAGAACTGCATTTTATTTTTTTTGGCGTGGGGGGCTGTTGGAATTGACTTCTTGGACTAGATGGCATTAAAAGTCGAAGGCATATTTAAAAGTTGCACACAGTTTCCTTGTAACATAACCCACTTTGACAGACCTGCAGGCTGCTAACATAGCATTTCACATTGCTGCAGTTCAGATTGAGAAGGCCTTGGAAGGTAGCCTCAGGCAGCTCTGCTTGACATGCCCTCCCTTTTCATTGGCACCAGAATCTCTACCACTGAGCTCTCCCAACGGTCACACATTACTGAGTAAAGATATGTAAATAGAACATTCATGTTGCCTTCATTATTAGATGTGGGTCACTGGATGTCTTCAAGAGCGCTAATTAAAAGAGCTCCCTGCACACCACTGCTTAGTAGTTGCGCACAATTATACAAGTACCGCATTGATGTTCTTTGCTGTTTCAGCAACATACAGTAACCTACATGTTTACAGTTGTGTTTTCAGCAAGGGTAAACCCTGAGGCAGCTTTTCAGGGTTAAAGGCCAAGTAACACTGATTTGATGATAACAGGATTATAAAATTCACATCACATATAATCTTCTAATTATATACAAATGGTTGCATTATTTCTCGTATGCTTACTCATTATTTTATATACTCAGTACATGTAAGCTGAAAAATCAGCATTTACAAAAGCGAATTGCAAGTTGTTTGAGTTTAGAAAATTCATCAAGAATGCGTTGCACAACAAAGGACTTCTGCAGTGTCTTAGAGGTTATCTGTTGGTCTATAAGGAAAAGGCCACCTGAACATTGTCAGAAGAGTAAGAAAACAATAACAGGTCCTAAATCATTTGGAATAATGAGTGTTGTCACAGTTAATAAAAGCAACCAAACCACTCACTGTTGTGCATCACAAAAACAGATCTCTAGTTCCACAGCTTAGATAAATGTAACCGTACATGTAAATAAGAGGCTTTTGTTTTGTTTTTTTGTGAAAGAATAAGACTGGTTTAGGAGTGACAGCAATCTTAATTTTTTTTCTGGGATGAATCCCCCTGTACAAGTGCCATTTACATCCTCCTGCCATACCCACCCACCTTCTACCAATCCCTCTTCTGTCATGTAATCTGCGTTCTTCTGACAGCACAGCCAAGACCCAGTGGGAGAGTGCCTATCCATCTCACTACCCCAATCTGCCTCCCCTGTTTGGTTCCACATGAGCACTCAGCTGCTGTGACTAATTAAATAAAGCGTTGTGCCCTCTGCTTCCTGTTAGCCATGGCAAGGTTGGTGCACAATGATGGAGCAGAGGGGTGCTATGGAAGGAGGGAACAGGATAACAACTACTAAGCCTATGATAATGCTTTGGTCCATAAGACAATGGACAAGAAAGTCACCAATGTGATCACTGAACAGTTGTCATACAGTTGTTTCATATTTTGAGCTGAATTGTTAATTGTTTTCTTCTCTTACCTTCAGGAATGATATCACTGAAAAGCTAAGGTCGAGCAAATAAAGGTGAGTATGTGTCTTTATGTGGATCCGCTTTTTTATGTGTTGCTCAGTTGTCACACTTTTTTTTCTCCTTATCACAATTGTGTGGTAGTCTTGCTCAGTAGTAATGCTCTTGGGGATATGGGTAAGTGCAGCTGTAATGAGGCTAGGATGCATTAATTCAGCAGAAAGTCTGGAATATGAGAAGTCTTGACATTTTGATTTTTGGAATCACAGGGTCACTGAGTGATGTGACAAATCTATTTAATTTCATCTGCCATGCAGACAGATTTTCTGGACTCCACGCCACAGTGAAAGTCTTAATAATGGTAAACAATACAGCTGTGAGCTATCCAGCGTCTCTTCCTTTTTGATGTCGTCTGAACCACGTACTCAGTGTGATGCTTGTAAAGTGTTTAAATTGATAGCTACACCCTGAACATAACTATAACAAACTGCACTGATTTTTTTAATAAGAGCCTTAAGATTAATAAGACAATTTAAAAACTTTGATGCCTTCTTTATAGACTTTTGGATAATCTTGAATGTTATGTGTTTAGAAGAGCATACCCAGTGTGGCAGGATAAAAAAAGGTTATTTTCTTACAAACCCACACTAAGCATGTCTACTTTAATCAGCCTACAGTGGAAAATTTGGTACCATCATGCTGGCTTTCTGGACATCCTTGTCACCATTAAAGATACACTTGATTACTAGTCACATCCCCTGTTTTTCCTTTGGGATTGGTAGATCTGACAACATTATTGTATTTACAAAAAGTGAAGCATGAGTGAAAAGGCACAGGATTCAAGATGTATTCTGTGAAGTTATTCTTCACATTAGAAAATAGATTCCATCCATAATATGAAAATCAAAAGTCTAAAAATAAAGTGCAACAGTTTACCCCAGAGTAGCAATATAAAAGAAAACTTTTGTAGCATAGAATAATAGAGAGTTGTCTTTCAATTTTTAAAAGCTCATATAAAATAAATAAACTAGAAGTTTATTAAGTGATGCGTAACCTAAGGCCACTATTTTTATGAGGAAGTGGAGAAAAGGCTTTCAGCACCATGGACAGAGACACTTTAGCCCAAAATGAAGACGGAGAAGATGGCTGAAGATCTGCATATGTTGCTTTTGAAATGGGATTGCTTCCTTAATAGTGACGATGTACCTGGCAAGTCTGAACTGTGGTCTGTTGTGAATTAGTGAATGACTCAGATACACCCCTCTGAAAAAGGCAAAAGAGTTGGTAAACATAAAAGCACAGAGTAGTGAACTAGATTATTAAGATTCTCCCTGGAGAGCATGTGGAGAATTGTTACATAACTGTCAAGGGATTTTGTGACCATACTGAGAGGAACCTCATCAGTACAGACTCATTATACAGAGTCACAAAGAAGTGGCCCAACAAGTAAACAGAAAACACACTTCTCTGTATGATATCCATATTGTCTGCAATGCAAGAGACTCCAAAAATCTCTCTTTTTTTTTACGTGACTGCCTTTTTTTTTTCTTTTTTTTTGCTGCATTGTTGATACACTCCCTTATGAGCTTCTCCTAGCTGGGCAGTCCTCCCTGTTTGAGCTGCCATTCTCAAACCCAAAAGATGTTCTCTGGATATTTATACTTTTGGACTGAATTCATTCATGTTCTCTTTCTACCCTGAGGGACTTTGGCAGTTGTTTGTCATCTTAGTATTATCACAAGGACATTGTTCTTGTGTATCTTTTTCCTTAGTACTTGAATGTATTGCAGTGTTTAAATTGCTGGGTAACTAGGTACTTCTCTATATGGCTATATTAGCTTTCTCCCCCCTGAACCCAACACGTGGCCAGAAAAGCCCAGAACCTTAGAGCTATTTTGGGAATGCTGCAGTACTGTAACCAACAAAGGACAGAAGTTGTTATGAGGAAAAAATATATTTTTGTCTTCAAAGCTTTCTTTTGTAAGTGAAAAGATATATTTTCCCCTTTGGTTTAACATAGATCTTTTGATATTAGCTGCTGATATGTTGGGAGACATTCTAGAAGGTAGTCCATTAATTTTGATTTGACAAATACTGAAGTATTTTGTCACTGAGGTGCTGGAGAGATAAGAGTCTGTCTTTTGCTAGAAAATGAAACACAGCTTGTTTTATTTAGCCTTTCTGATACTTGTTGTTTTTTAAGAGTATTCCACAGTAAGTTTGCTATCATTTACAATTCAAGTTCCAATGTAATGTAATTGTTGTCCAGCTCTGTATGTGTGTACAGATTTGCATATACAGACCTGGAGGTCCCTGTACAGATACAGTGTGCACATGGACCTTGAGCAGTTATATTAGCAATAAAGAGATCAGTATGAAAAGCTAAACAACACCTGTATTAAAAGTACATATAATTGTTCAGTCCAGACACACTCAAACACTGGGTGTCAAACCAGCAGGCATATGGACTGGATGCAATATAGTTTAAATATGCGGATAATGGATCATTTTCAAACCATATCCGCAAGATGACATTCACAGTGTTGTACTCTGTTGTACTCATAAAAGTGTGACAAACAGTTGGCGGGATGTTTTCTAAGCTATCCCACCATCTGACATGCAGTTCCAGTGGAGTTTGTTGGCTTGTTTACTTACTACTATCACACATTAGCAAAAGTATAGATCACAATATTCTTCGTGGGGTCTCTAACTCTTACTTTAATAACCAGCAGTTTGGTGTCGATTGTGTGAATACTTTTATTATAAAGCCGGCAGTTACAGCTTGTTTTTATTATACCCTGATTGGTCATTGCCATAAAGCAGCAGCATGCAGAGTGAGTAGAAGATGATGGAGGGTGCAGAAAGTAATTTCCTGTAACTAGCCAAAATAAAGTCTGGCCAGAAGGAGTCAAAGAGAGGACATTCGTCATTACTGTAGCATCTACTGACTTTCATCAAGACTGTTATTGCAAGGTAATATCCTGCAAACCTCTAGACCTCCCCACTGCTGAATCATCCTGGATCAATTATTCTAATATTTGTGTGGCAGTTTTGCTATCGATTAATGCGTTTATGCAGAGTGCAGCATATTCTATTTAATAAAGCAAGGCTCTGGATTTAATTAAGTCATTTTTGAGTCAGGGGGCACTTTGTTTTCGTAAACGTTTGCCTTACATGTGTTCATTTTTGACTTTTATTTATCAACTCAAACTTTTATTGTTTTATTTCTAGCAGCAATACACACAGACCGTAGAGATAATTACTATCTGTAGAACACTCAATATTTTGTAGATTGTAAACACTGTAAATATAAGGCGCTGATCATTAACTTATTGGCCCTTGAATATTACAGTAGATGTGTTCTGTTAATAAAAGTTCAATTCTATATGTAGGATGCAGAAATGTTCTTATTTTCAGCATTGAAAGGTGTCAGATACAATTGATGTGAACAACAGTTCTTTCTTTAAATTGAGAATTAAAAGAGAGGTTTTTTCATTTTTTCTCCCCCAACAAGGAGCTCCTTAAAGTTATTAAACGTTTATCAAAATCTCCTTGTTGTCCACAGAACACCGTGAGTGCAATTTGTCATAATTATCATTTTAGTTTAAAATCCCACATTTGTATTTCTGCCTATGGAAGGATACTCACTGAAAGCTGAACAACCACAGTGTCTGAATAATGCTGCTCCCAGCAAAGCTTCGAGGAAAAAGTTGAACATCGATGCATTGTTCTTAGAGAGTTGGAGTTAATGTATCACATCGTACAATGGACTCATCTGACATAAAAGAGCGAATATCTTAGAAGTAACATTATCTAGAGAAACCTTAGGGCTTCCCAGGTGAAATTCTGCATTTCATTGCTTGCTTTCTCTGTTCATAATTTGAAATGATATTTAAAGTCTTTTATTCTTTGTGCATGTTAAGGGGGGATGAGCACTCGTACTGTGCAGAACCTTGGCATAGCCAGAGATAGCTGCAAATGAGATGAGAATAAATATTCAAAGGGAGACATGAAGGGAATAAAGAAAAGTCAGTGAAATAAGGAGCAGCGTGGACGATCCCGGTCATCTACCTGAGGACTTTCGATGAATTCCAATGAGAGTGCAGATTACATTTTTTAAAGATAGGCCCTATAGGTGCAATTAGTGCTACATAATGGCCCTTTTGCAGCTCCTTCTGCACAGTTGTGAAATATTGATTTAATCCACCCCTATATATTCACTTAAACTCTGCACTGTCATGCGAATAATACATCTCATTGTTGTATTTCTGTGCTGTAGTAGCTCAGGCTTGGCTCTATCATGGATTTTTAACTACATAGTGTGCTGCAAATAGGGAGTTCTTTTTCAAAGATATGAAAAGATGAAAAGGGGTGAGATGTGGTGAAATTTGAAAACAGAAAACTAGCCTGAGTGTATTTTAAAAGCTACCTGCAGCCAGGTGTACTCTAGAAGATGGGATGTGAGTTCTCTGATGTTGTGTTTTTTGGGGAAAGGAGTAGTAAAGGGCAAGGGGAGCCAGAGAGGAAGTTCTTGAATTGTGTGTTGTATGTGGCAGGTGAAGCCCAGCAGACACTGATCATGTCAGACAGGACACTTACATTGGACTCACTCCAGGGAGGTGTGGGGTATCTTGAAGTAGAGTTTGACTCACTATTCCAGTATCTCTGATCGCTGCATTATTTATGCTTTTGTCTCAGCCATTTATCAGCATTTTTATACCTCGCAGCCTCATTCTACAGTACATCTCCTGTGATGGAGTAGGTTGCAGCGATGATAGCCTCTGAGGGAAGCCAATAACTGAATATAGTAGCTCATATTGATATCAGAAAACTGTGGAATGGACAAGTGTGCTGCGTAGCAATCTCTGCATGCTGTTGAAAACCTTGGCAAACATCCATCCACATCAAAATAGTGCTGTAAAAAATAAAAAATAATAAAAAACAAGAAGGAAAATGCTGTGCTGGCTTCACTCTCTTACCTTTATATTAATTTTTAGGAGATGAAACTGGTAATATGTGAGCTATGGTAGGAGTTGCACAGCAACTGAATCACTGATCAATGACAGCTAATGAACACGGCAGGAGTTCTGCTCTGTTTGCCACTCGACAGAGAGCTGCCTTCTCCAGAGAGTTACTTCTCTACTGTTTTTGCCAGGAAAGCACAGGAGCCTTCATTGAAACCAACTGCCTCTGGGCTCAATTAACTACCATAGATTACTCATAATGCAGATGAAACACTGCGTACGGCAGCGTGTTGATGTTGGAAAAACATACAATCACAAAGTGGATGCATTCGTGGATACAGACCAAATGGACGCTGATTCTGAGATATGGGATCAATGCATAGATCATAAAAAAAGCCTCCACACAAATAGCAGCAACAATGACAACAAAGGTATTATGCTAATAATCATAATAGACACAGTTTTGTGCACATGTTTGTGTCTATTGAGATTATTTTCTTAGGCCCTGTGCACTACGGTAAGGACAGAATGACTAAAACTGAATTATATAAGCTATAGACCACATGTTAACCTAAAATACTGTTAAAATATTGCGATGCTAGGCAGTACAAGTTACTATATAGTTAAAGCATCTTTTTAGTTGATCTTGGCCTTTTAAAAAAAAAGAAAAAATTAGTGTTTTAGCATCAGTTAATATTCCCCAACTAAGGTACAGGTGCTGTTAGTTTATCCGTCCCAGCGTACTTTAAGAGAAGCGTTTCTGAACATTTGTCTAAACATCTTTGTTGTCTGAGTTTCCCTCTAGGACATCTTTTCACATTGAAAATGTTCAGTTCATAGCAAGCAACAGTGGCTGGCAGTCACTTTTTGTACATAAATTACTCATCACATTAAAGACTGGTATTTTTAAATGGATTCCAGCGCATTGTTTATGATGCTCCTGGTTATTAAAGTGAATATGTTAAGCGCTAGAGAATTTACAGATGGCATAAACCTAAACACTGAACAAACCCCCCACTGCGATGGGAATATGTTAGCCATATTGCTCGGAGAGATGGCGAGATGTCTTTCATGGATAGCTTTCAGAAGTGTGCACATTATTGTGAAACTACAGGAGAAATTGCATGATTAGACAGAGGAAGCTTAAACATGCACGTCCCAGCAGGCTAACTGCTTCAGTAATGCAGAAGAGTAGTTAATGAGATAAGAAGGACCATGATCAAATGCGAAGTGCAAGCTATTCAGAATCAAGTGCACAGAAGAGATGTTGTTGAAATGCACTTGTTAACACGGTTGTAAGAATGTTCTAGATTTTCTTTTCTTCTAATGGAACCATTAATTCTTTTACTATCGCATCCAGTATAGTAGTGCACCAGTGAATATTTAATCTGTCAGTCAGCTAGAAGTGATCATTTTACTCTTATCCTCAGAAACGACCTGTGTGTTCAGACCATTGTTTATCACGTACAGCCTTTTTTATTGCTTGTTTTTTTAAGCAATTACCCGATTGCCCGTGTCATTTCCGTCCTTCCACTTAACAGTCTGTGACACCGACAGCAAAACAGTACAGAAACGCACTGGCGTATAAGTAATTGTGCATTAGGCAGCAAAGGATTGTTGCTATAAAATGAGTACCAAACTATTTTTTACACATCACAAAGCACTTTTATTCTACATTAATAAAAGTCATTAAAAGAGTCAAAAAGATACCTGGAAACCTACTGAAATGTGAAATATGAATCTTCCATGAAAACATATGGAATTGACCTTTATGCACAACCGTAATAGACTAAAGTGTGCAATGAAATGGGGCTGAATCTAAAATCTTTGATGTAAACATGTCACAGCCCTTTAGCTGTCTCTCAGCTCGCCTCAGTTCAGCTTGTAAGGTGACAGTCACCTTCATGCTGCATCAGGGAACAAATGATTCACAACACAGGTAAGAGACTCTTGGCATGTCATCCCGTATGACACTGAATACTCCTCCAAGTTAACATACTGAGAATACAAGTGGTTAGGGTAAATGATCGACTTGCCTGTTGAGGTAGCCAGCATCCCAGTGTGCACCCAGAATAAACTAGGGCAGTTTCTTTTCCCCCCTTTGTACCTTTCTCCTGGTACTGAGTCACCTCACCTTTGGGGCTTACCACAGGAGTCTCTTCAAATGATCCTTTAGACTGAAGTGAAGAATCAAGATTAATGCACTTCCACATCTTGCCCAGGCTCTGGGGGGAAAAGTCTTATAATTAACACCAGGGGGGCTTCAGACTGCTTTTGGAAAGAGGTTAAGGGTGGAGTACCGTGACCATAGGAGAAAGAGCTGATAAAGGTGTAAGATTTTTAGAGTGTGATATATGCTGCTGCGTTGGAACAACAGTGTGGTAACAGAATGACCTGTCAGACATCTCACTCTGGCTTATTATTATTGGGATAAAGTGGAAAAGCCCATAGCAAGAGCTGCTGCGTTACTCCATCATTCATAGTGATCATTGTTATATGTTCTGATCTATTGAATTATCACTGCACGGGGCCAGCACCCCCCTCCCCCCTAAATCCCAGCACAGGCCTGTGCCCGCAACTCTTTTTAACACAGTTTCCAGTTAAGTAACTGGCCGGTTTCCAGAGAATATGACACGTATGTAATCCTTTATAGCTTATTGTTTTCTTGACAAGAAACAGAGGAGAAGATTGATAGCATTCTTCCATCTGTAAGTATGAAGCTATGGCCAGTTTGCTTCCCAGTCCTTCTAGAGCTCACTTTAGAGCACTTATATTTAAACTATAGGTTTTGTGCAGATCTACCAAAGATAACATCAAGTGTTAATAGATGGTAGTAGGCAGATTTTGTTACTGCCACTCTTTGTTTCTGACCATTTCATCTAGTTTTGATAAGAAAGCCTTTTTTTTTCTTATTTTCTTGTCCTATAAGCTGCTCTAATGGGAGACTTACAGTATATACTCATTATTTTTAAATTAAGAATAGAAATTTTAATGTTAATGGTGCTTCTATTTAGTTCAGACAGGGCTGCAGTCAAAAACCCAGTTATATAGCTTGCTTTAGAAGTCCTTTATTCACCCGCTCTGTGCTGACCTCATCACACTATATTGCCCAGATACACTGCTGCAACTCATCCCCCCCCCCATCCTCCTTCCTCATTGTTCATATTGTATTTCTTTCATTCAAATGGTTTAAATCTCAGTCTCTGGGACGTGATCTCAGGGACAGTCAATGACAATGTATGTCATTCTAAAATAAATGGTGAAATCTGACTGAAGTAATGCATATGTCACTGATTCTATAACTTTTTTTTTTTTTTAAAGAAGTGGTT
>VURO01005953.1:4371-31791 GCA_015108175.1 Pelvicachromis taeniatus
CATCCTGTTTGAAAAGTGAAACTCATGTACTCAGCTGCAGATAAACCCTTCTTCCTACTAATAATTCAAGAAGTCTTCCTGCTCATGTCTTCTTAGTCAGTCTAAAACAGTTCATCCAAACTGCTTCAAAGTTGGTGCGTCAGTGGGGACAACAAATAAGTGTAGTGTTGAGTTTCATGTTGTCATGAAGAGTGTGGAAGATGCAGAGTCAGAAACAGAACTGAACAAACACAACGCTTTATTTGTGAGAGCAGAAAGTCCAAAGGAAGCCGGTAACAGAAGCAGACAAACTCAAACCGGAAAACATGGAAAGAAAGACCAACAGAGTGCAAACAGTCAGCACGACAAGGAACTTATGGAAAACTTGGGCAGTTTCTCAATTGCGAGAACGCGAGTCCGGATTCGCGTTCTCGCAAGTCCGTTCTTCCGCGCGTTCTCGGCAATACCGGACTTGCCGAGAACGCGAGTACGGACCCGCGATTTGTGCAATTGGAACGCCAGCGTACTCGATGATGTCACAGGTCATGTGAACATGACCGGGCTGGTCTCGCGAAATGCATGACGGGTTCTTTGGCTCCACCAAGTCCACACAAGTCACCACCGATGCATGCTCGATAAAACGGGCGGAGCGAGAACACATCCGGGAACTTTTCGCGTTCTCGGCTTGATGCGTACTTTGAATTGGGAAGGTACTTGTCTCCGACTGATGACGTATAACGAGTCCGCGAGAACGCAAGTACACACAAGTACGCATATTGAGACACAGCCTTTATATACACTGAAGGTTAGTCAGAAGGACAAGACACAACTGAGGAAAACAGGTGAAGTTAATCAGCCATAACGAGACCGGGGATGAAAACTAAATACAAAACACACGAGCCAATAGACTATCAAAGTAAAACAGGAAGTAACATAACAGGAATGCCTAACACCGAGACTGAGGCTTAACAGGTAGAACAGCGACAAAGCAACACAAGGACTATGACCATAAACATAACTTAGACAGCAAAGATAAAACTTAGAAGGCCTATGAATATAACACAAAGAAACTAACCAGGTGACATCTGCTGAAGAATATAAATCTCAAAGTGCCATAAATGATAAGTTTATGGCACCAATGCTGACAGGGCATGACGCATGATGGTCGTACAGCGAACAGCGAGTATACCCAGACAGCACAGTGATGGGTGGGTGGTGTTAGGTGTTATGTAGCAAAGACGTGTGCTTGCTCACTGGGAAGAGGCAGTTTCTATGTTGTTTAGTGCTGTTTTACCTACGTTTCATCTATTTCGGCACGACCCACATGGAGAGACATTCGGTAGCGTTAATGTAGCTTTCTCAGCTGTGAGACGTCGATAAGAAACATCTCAGTGTTTAAAGAGTCAATGCCAGGAATTTGGGCAAAATACACTTGGAGCTGTGCAGGGTAAGGTCAGATAAACGTGAAAAGATGGTGATCCTTTTTTGAGTGTACCTCATGATTTTGTCATATTGCAGATATGTGCGTTGCTTCGTGCCTTAATGAGCTGGTATGTTGTGAGGACGGGGGGAGGGGGAGTTACAAATTTCTTTAATTTTTAGGGAGTTTTCAAGGATTGAGTGAAAGTTTAGTCTAAAGATGTTTTATGTCTTTAAGTAAATTAAACTAATTATCCTGACACAGAACCAGAGTTCTGCTTTGACAGGAGCCAGGTGAGGTGATTCAGACATCTGCTCACAGCGCCTCCAGGACGCCTCCCTGTGGTGGTTATTTTGAGCCACTGGGAGGAAGACAAAAGTGGGGAAGATCAAAAGCATGCTGCAGGGTTTAAATATCCCATCTGGCATGGGAACGCCCTGGGATCCCCCTGTAAACAGTGAATCATCTGTTGGAGAGATTTCTGATCTAAAGAGGCGAGAGATGCCAGAGAGAAGGAGAGAGAGAGAGCCTGCAGAAGCAACAAAGACGAGCATAAAAGAGGAAAATATCTGAGGTCGATCAGCAAAAAGAGCCACAGATAAAAAGGCTGTAAGGCCTTCATTTTATGTCTTTACAAAGGATTATTTCACACTACAAAAGAACCACACAGTACCAGTTATTCAGTCATTCATAACTCCAACTGGACACTTGGTGCACCTGTTCAACTGCTCGTTAACACAAATATCACATAAAACAATCCATGAAGACAACCCAGCGTATTTAGGTACATAGATCAAGATGACCTGAGCATCAGAATGAGAAAGAACGCTGATTTAAGCAACTTTGAACGTGTTATTGTCTGAATGGTCTGAATATTTCAGAAACAGCTGATTGGCTGGGATTACCCGCCACCATTGTCTCTCTCTGGGAGAAGATGTCTTTCTGATGTCAGAAAATACAAAACTGTTTTAAAGCAACAGGAAGTCAGTATCTAAAATAACCACTTGTCAGAAGAGCATCTCAGGAACAGCAGAAGACCACACCAGGTGCTCCTCCAAGCTAAGAACACCAAACTCAGGCTACAACATTGGCTCACCAACCGTGGACAATAGAAGTTTGGAAAAACGTTGTCTTGTCTGACGAGTTTCCATTTCTGCTGCTATATTCAGATGGTAGGGTCACAATTTGGTGTTAACATGAACGCGTGGATCCATCCTGCCTTGTGATGTGCTGCCGACAAATCTGCATCAAACTACAGTATATGATGCTACAACGTCAAAATCTCTGAGGAGTGTTTCCAGCTCCTTGCTGAATCTATGTCGTGAAAGATTATGTTAGTTCGGAAGACTGACACATCTACAAACCTTTTTACGATAAGCCACATTCACTCTTTCTGTCACACACATTTGATGGATGCATCAGGGGCAGATTGGGGGTCCAGTACCTCACCCAAAGACACTCTGAGATCCAGACTGGAGGAACGCGGAGATCAAAACAGCAGCCTTCGGATTGGCAGACGGCCTGCTTCCTCTACTCGCTATTGAAAAAAAGATGATGGGTGTAGCTGTTTTGGAGTTGGCTGATGTGAGAAAGGTTCCTGAACGTGGTTCTCCTAACAACAGCGATCACCACAGTCTATGAAAAACACTGCTGCTTTATTAAAGACGTGATGATGAGCTCTGCTTTTCCATCTCTGCTCTGGGGAAGACTCGTTGGCAAAAATCAGGTTTTACTTCCTTATTTATGGCAATATGCAAATGTATGTTAGCTGCGTGGGGGGAAAAAAAGCAGAGGGGAAGAGCCCTTAAGTGAGCATGCAGAGTAAAAGGATTAGAGACGCCTCTGGTTTGACTGTTACACAATGCAGGGTAAACTTATTTGACACAATTTAAGCCGACTTTTGGCTTTGAATATTTAAATTTGACCTAATTTTGTCGAAGCTTAAAAATTAAAGATGCACCAAAGAATGTAATTATTTTGCTTCCTGAATACATTTCCATGCGACTCTTAATCACGTTGGCAGCTTTTGTGTGTTTGTGCTGGGATAATTAAATCTGAATAATAGCGATGACTGTACATCCCTCCTTTGACTTTAATGCCCATGGGTCATTAATGGCAGATTTTGGGTGAGCTTTAAATCCAGATGAAGGTGCACGGCAGTGGCACGCTCCTGTTTACTCCTGCAGCGTTTTAGTGTACCCATTCTGTCCACCAAGAGGCGCTAGCAGCCTGCACTTAATCGTTTGTCCTTTGGCAGTGCCAAGATTATGAGTCAACCAACTTGAAATCATGTTTTCCTTCAGCACAGCACAGAAATCCAGTGAAGAGAGGCTGGTTCATGCAGGCCAAGCCTCATCGCACAATAGGATTAACCAGAGGATTTGTCGAAACTATAAAAGTAGGAAATGGAAAGAAGAGTCGAGGACTGAAGAAGACTGAAAAAAAAAAAGCTAAATCATTCGACGGGAAAGTGAGCTGAGGCTGAAGGAAAGGTCTTTATATATTTACAGATATTTTGTCAAGAGTCTGACCTGATTGGAGGATGCACCAAATTTCAATTAGCATTGTTTCAACCTTGCACACATAATTAGATATTTTTTTAAAATACGGTCACAGACTGTTTTCACATCATTTGCTTAAAAATGAATAGCAGACTGATAGCATTAATGTTACTTTTTAGGTCCCTTTTTCATTATTTAATTCAATTTGATTTGATTTATATAGCTCTAATTCACTATAACATTCACCTCAAGACACTACAGTGTTAGAGAGATAAGTCCAATAAATAAGGGACCACGATGAGCAAGCACTTGGTGACAGTGGTGAGCAAGAACTCCCTTTTAACAGAAAGAAATGTCTGGCGGAAGGGGGTGTGGGGAAAGAGAAGGAAGAAAAGGAGAGCATGGGTAGTCAGGACCAGAAACAAACTGTGGGAGAGAGAAGGTAACTTCTGATGGCAATAAAGCATAACTAAGGGATGGTTCAGCTATAATATATACTTTATCAAAAAGGAAAGTTTTATGCCGAATCTTAGAAGTAGAGATAGTGTCTGTCTCCTGAATCCAAACTGGGAGCTGGTTCCATAGAAGAGGGGCCTGAAAACCGAAGGCTCTGCCTCTCATTCTACCTTTAAATTCTCTAGAAACAACAAGTAAGCGTGCAGTGTGACAGTGAAGTGCTCTAATGGGGTGATACTGTAATATGAGGCCTACAACATAAGATGGGGCCAGATTATTTAAGGATTTTAAATAAAATTTGGGATCTAATGAGGCTCACACACACTGGTCACTTTATTAGGTACAACTTGCTACTATTGGGTTGAACCCCTTCAGAACTGCCTGAGTTCTTCATGGTGTACATTCAACAAGGTGCTGGAAATCTTCAGCAGAGATTTTGACATGATAGCTCCAAACACTTCGCAGATTTGTCTTCTGTACATCACAAGGCAGGATGGCTCCATGCTTTCATGTTGTTTAATGCCAAATTGCGACCCTACCATCTGAATGTTGGCCAGGCAACATTTTTCCAACCTTATACAGTCCAGTTTTTATGAGGCTGGGTGAACTGTGGATTTAGCTTCCTGTTCTTAGACACGAGAAGCGCTCGGTGTGGTCTTGAGATGCTCTTCTGCATACCTTGGTTGTCACAGGTTATTATTTGAGTCAGTCTGACCATTCTTCTTTGATATCAACACAAAACTGCCACCCCCTGAATTTTTCCTCTTTTTTGAATCCTCTGTAAACCCTGTTGTTTCTGAAATACTCAAACTAACAACCACGCCACATTTAAAGTCTCCCAAATTACCTTTCTTCCCCATTCTGGTGCTCAGTTTCAAGTTCAGCAGCTCATCTTGACCGTGTATCCATGCCTTAATGCACAGGCTGTACCATGTCACTAGCTGTTTGAATTAATTAGCAGTTGAACATGTGTACCTAATGAAGTGTCCAGTGAGTGTCCAGTTTTCACCCCAACCGGTCGCAGCAGATGGCCGCCCCTCCCTGAGCCTGGTTCTGCCGGAGGTTTCTTCCTGTTAAAAGGGAGTTTTTCCTTCCCACTGTCGCCAAAGTGCTTGTTCATAGGGGGTCATATGATTGTTGGGTTTTTCACTGTATGTATTATTGTAGGGTCTACCTTACAATGTAAAGCGCCTTGAGGCGACTGATGTTGTGATTTGGCGCTATATAAATAAAATTGAATTGAATTGAGTGTATCGTTCTAGTCCCTGCTAGTACTATTGCTACAGTGTTTTTGAAAAGCAGCCTGGTAATAATAAATAAGAGTAATCCAGCCTACAAGTAATAAAAGCATGAACTAGTTTTTCAGCCTCACTGAAAACAGGATGTTTCTAATTTTAGAGATGTTGCACAGATGAAAGAAAACAGTCCTCCCTTGTTATTCCATGCACAAGGACAGATCCTGGTCAGTGTTACAGGAAGCCAAGGTAATGTCATCTAGAGGATTCAGGATTCAAATCTATCCAATATTTGCTTAAAAATATCACTCAAATGCTAAAAGTTCAACATAAAATACCAGGCAAACACGCTGTGTGAACATTTGCTTGTGTTCTTAACACATTCAATGCGAAACTAGTTCATGACAATGACTTTGTAAAGATGCCCCTGTCAGAAAAGCACTGTGCTGAAGGGTTCATAACCATTCTTCACAGCTCAGCAGTCCGGGCCACCTCACAGAAACCCTCAGAGATGCAAATGCAAATAATAATAACACATTAGAAACAACGACAAGAACTACGCACCACAATGCCTCCCTGCTGGGGTTTAATCGATAAATGAATTATTTAAAAATCGCTCTCACTTGATTTTGGCTTCTTATCTTATTATTCTTGTATTTTACACATTTATGCAGCCAGCACACATCACAAACCGCCCACACCAAGAAAAAAACAAAAAACTGCTGGATCTTTTCTGGAGGGCGAACAGAAAAGCTTGAAATTACAAGGCCTAATTTATTTATTTTTTTCTCTATCTTTGCTAATGATGAAAGCCAGCCATGCATGGACTCAGTGAGCAGCTCCGCATATGGTGCTACAGCCATGAGGAATGTCAGTTTTTGTGGGCGCCAATCGTCTGCGTGGTCGTCCTGCGCGATTCACCACGCTGCTTCGATCTGCAAGAATAAAAGAAATCTGTTGCTGCGCTGGAGACCCGAGTTAGTCACTGTCCAGAACTTTATGTTGGCAGAAATATAAATAAATGAGGCCTTTATCTCCAGAGCAGCATTTTATCTATGCATAGAGGAGCCGAGTTATAATTTCACACACACACGACGCGCAAACATCAATGTCGCCCCGCTTGTTGTTACACTTTTGTTGATTGCCTGTTGTAGACGCTGTAGATGTAGAAAGGCGTTCCTACATAAAACAACCCACAAAAAGAGCTCATAAGTGCCATTTACAGCAGTTCCACTATATTCAAGAGTAAGCCAACATTTCTATCGCCGATCATACTGTTAACTATTAATATTTTTATTTGACTGATATGATTACCAGCTTGCTGTGTAGAGCTGCTGTTTTTATGTAGATTTAAAACAAAACTTAAATGGCATTCTGTCCCCTAGGCAACCACCAAGATGCCACTGTGTGTGTGTGTGTGTGTGTGTGTGTGTGTGTGTGTGTGTGTGTGTGTGTGTGTGTGTGTGTGTGTGTGTGTGTGTGTGTGTGTGTGTGTGTGTGTGTGTGTGTGTGTGTGGTCAAAGAAATGTAGATGTGACCGAGTATGATCTAAGATCACTGCTTTTATGATACTGTGAATTAAACCCTGGAGTCAAATATAGTGTCATTTGCTCTGAAGCACTATTTTGTAGCATTTTTATAGTTGCTTATTTTGATGAATGGATCGATACTTGGTGGGAGTTCAGCTACAACAGGAAGATTAAAAATGTTCGGAGACTAAGAAAATCACATTAACTACTTTCATTCAACAACATAGATGCTCACCAACTTGTCAATAGAAAAATTACTTGAAAATGACTTGTCAATAAAATGTGATTCTTTGTTCTGAAAATAGACTTTAACATAAAAATCTTTAATCACATCAAGAGGACTAAAAAGAAGCAAAAACCAAAAACGATTAGCCACTAGAGCTGACTGAAGTGCAAGCTTTCAGCCATCCACTGAGGGCCAGGCATACAAACCTCCTCTGTTTCCTTCCCTGTCATTTTGTTCGTCTCTTTTAGACCCTCACTGCTGTGCCGGCTGTGAATATGTTTATATCTGTTGTGGTTTACCGAGTGTTTAGTCTAGCATAACACCAAAGCCGGCCAGCAGCCCTACAGCTTAAGTGTGTCACAGTCTCAAAGGCCCACTTTGCCCCTGGACAGCTACGCTGAGAATTTGTGCAGTTAAAAAAAAATGCCAGCAGCATGTGTACAAAGAAAGAACGACAGAAGGAAAGAATGACTGCAATCTTCAAACAAACTTTGTGAAAAGGAATAATTCCCTATGTGTAATTCCCCACATACTTTCAACAAAAAGCATTTCTGACTGAGTACACGATGAAAAAACATTGCATGATATTTAGAGAATTACTGTTTTCCTCACCACTTTAAACAACTGTATAACTGCTAACTATAGTCAGAGTGGCTTTACTGAATATGGGCTATATAGTTATTACACTCGCGTTTCTTCTTTAAAAAAAAAAAAGAAAAAAAAAAGACTTCACTCTGTTATTAGATAACCAGGTTAGACTCACACCGTTTGGAGGGAGTCTGGTAGAGTGAGAGAGAGCAGGGGTGATTTTCCCAAACAGATTTAGTGCCTTGATCTCCTTCAGTCTATTGTTCAGTGGATGGAGGACTAAGGGTTTATAATGTTACTGAGCTTTTGGGAAAGTCACCTAATGCAGCCTTGCTTGGGAATGAAGTGTACTTACTTCACTGTTGTGGGTGTAGAAACAACAAAGAGAAATGGACCCTTATGTTTTCCAGCTTAGAAACCAAAAACTTCATAATTTTTAAGTTTTATTGCTAACAATTAGAGATGCAGCACAGTGGAAACACCCAAATGAAAGTGTTTTTCTAAGCACCCATTACTAGCTTTTTAAACATGTAGAAAAACTGACAAAGAAAGTGGTTCAGTTTAGAGTATGACACAGTGCAATTCATTATTTCTACGTTTCTGTTTAAAAAGCTCACACTTCTGCAGTTGGGCGCAGCATCATCACTGATTATGGCCTCAATATTGACATACTCTTAACATGTTTAATGTCTTTAACTGCTGATCAGCTCCTCTTTAGAGTTTATATCTAACAGTCAGTCACATGCCAGAAACATATCACATTTAGATGCAAACAGGAGGATCTCCTGAAGTTAAGGTTTAGATACAAAGTGTTGAAGGAAACTTGGTTTTGTTATCAGCGCTGGACAGGCTGGAATGTGCTTTTCAGAAAGATGTGTAGGAATTTGACTGATGTATTATTATTATTGCTACAATTTTGTTTATTTTCCAGATTTTCCATAGATTATATGATAATATTTTATGTTTTATTTTTGAGTGATTGTTCAGAAGTGCAAATCTGATATCGTGACAGTCCTGGTGTCAGTGTTAACCGAAATATCTGAAGACGGTTTTCAGCATCTTCTTTTCAGCACAATGACATGAAAAAAAAATCCAACCCTGTACCTGACTGTGCCCAAGAAAAAGGCTGATGAATGCATGTAACTCCACTCTTTTCTTACCCGTTTTGAGAGTCTGTCTTTGTTTTTAGTCTAATTTTCATTTTCTGGATTTAAATCAGTATGTAAAAGGAAATTATTAAAAGAAAAAACACAGCACATTAAAAGTGTTGTAATTCAGCAGGGATTAAGCACTTATAAAAATGATCAGATGGGATGATGATTCAGATGTCAGTAGACATTAAAAAGCTCTTTGGTTTCTAGTAGTTTAATTCTCAGCAACATGGCACTGTGAACTTGCATTAAGGCTTTTGTTGCTCAGCTGTGTTCATTTCATCTGAAGGAGGGTGTGGCAGCTCTGAGGCTGTGAAGCCTCAGAGCTGTTTCTTTCTGTTTTGGAAACAGCCCTGCATTTCCATAAGCGCATACATTTTATGAACCAGCAGTAAATCGTTTTATGTGTCAGCAGCTTGTTTAAGTAAAACCATTAAAAGATGCCTTCTTGAAGTGAGACCCATGAAGACAACTGTTTCTTTCATTATGTTTTTATAGACAACACGCTGTCCAGAGAGAAGAACAACATCACGAGTGGCCGAGACCTGTTATCCGTTAGGATCCACACTCACTGTCAGTCTTTTATGCTCTTGCACATATGTTTTATCATTACTGAGCTTATTTTATGTTTTATTTTATGTGGTATTAAAGGAGATAAAAATAAAAGTTAGACAGCTGCTGTTTTTGAAGAACTTGAACTTTTGTTCTATTTCTAGTGTTTTAACTTCCACTTTCTATTTGCCATTTGCAATAAAATCAAAGACAAACTCTCAGTGCTGATTGGCTCACAGCATGTTTTGACTAATTCTTGAAGTGGGGAAATCCTTATTTGTCCACATTTAGTGCACATTCACAGCCACAACAGACAGACTGTTGAAAAAGCCATGATGAGACACTGTCCAGCTTCCAACGACTTCTTCATGAACTTTAGCCGTGCATTATCTCGACAGGTCAACACTGCAGTAGTCCTGATTAATCATCAATTAGCTTCTTAAGCAGTCATTGTTCTGACTCAACCGAGACCTGGCCAGCCAATCAGAAGCTAGAAAAAATATCAGGAAGATTCAGTCGTTGATACTAATGATAATAATAATCATAGATGCGACAAATATAAGTAGTGTCAATACAGCACTGAAAAACATGTGCTACATCTGTCATGATATGCTATTTGACAGGCAGGATGTTGTACCCAAATGTAGGACTTGGAGACTGAATGATAAACTAAAGGCGGCAGCTTTATTGCTGGAGAAAAACCTTAACATAAAATACAGGAAAGCTAAACTAGAAACACAAGCACAAAACTCAAACTAAGAACACTGGGAAACTAGAAACCAAACCCAGGAAACAGAGAACCTGAACATTTCCATAAACTCAGTGGAAAAACACAGCACAGAGAGGGTACGACACAATACAGAGCAAGGAAAACACGGGGCTTAAATACACTGAGGGATAACAAGGGAATGAGAGACAGGACGGAAACACAGCTGGGAGAAATCAGAGCTAACGGGACAAGGGAAGCAAAACTAGAAACACTGATATGAGACAGTAGCATGTGTCCTAAAACCTAGGCTGCATCCTTCAGAGGACCCGGCCTTCTCAGTCTACGTGAGCTGGGTCCGTTGAAGACAGAGAAGGCTGGAAGTGCGAAGCTTGTGAAATGGGATTGTCTAGCTTTCAGATTTGCGTCACCAGCTGTCTCGGTGGAGTTTAAAACACTCAACTGTCTGCTCCTTGCTTTCTAAAATATAACAGGACACTGGAGTAAATCCGCTACCATCTCACACTTCTGTTTAATCAGTTTTCTGTTTGACATTTATTCAGCTGTGTGAAAACAATAGCCAAACCGATTTACTCAGGAACAAATAAAACACTGAAAAAAGTCAAACAATAACATTTTCAAACATGACTTATATGTCATGTTTAACCTGAGTAGCGAAAGACCGCGGGGGCTTTGAAAACGATGTGCAGAGAGTCCGCTGTTTTCGCCGGCTCTAGTGAGCCTTGACGACCCGCTCAGCGATCGAGCTGGTGGGTAACAGACATCTCCGAAAACCTCAAAGCACTTTTGCAACTATGTGATGTCTTGATAAATCGAGCACATATTTGAAGTTTACAAAATGTGTTAAAAGTTTATTTTGTGACCCAGAAAGAGTAATAAGAGTAATATTAAAACGAAGTAGCTGCCGCCATTGTTGGAAACTTGAATTGGCTGGGCCGCGCTATGAATTCTGGGTTAGGTTGGGCCACGAAGGATACACCCAACCCAGCCTTCAAATTCGGGGAAATGAAGGACGCATTTGTCGACTGCATTTGGAGCAGCATTTGAATTGGGACAGCCTTCAGCGCTTGGCTGTGACGTGATCGGTCTACAAATGCGGCCTCCAAAAGATGCGGCCTAGGTTTTGGGATACAGCTACAGACTTTCAAAGTAAAACAGCAAACATAACACAGAGATGCAGACTTGACGAGGGGATACAGCTGACAGGGGAGATAGAGCAACTATGGAACACAGAGTCAGAAACCAGAAGACTAAGAACTCTAACAAAGAAACCAAAATGATAAATAATGACCAAAGCAAAGTTCAATAATAATGCAAAACTCAAAACACTGGGTCACTGACCCAGGACCGTGATAGCAGATCAAATAAGACTTTTATTCGGACAAATCTAATTCAGTCCAAAGACTTGGATTTCTTGTTCCTGACTCAAACATGATAGACTGAAATGGACCACACCTGCTTTTTGCAGATTTTTAATCATCTTCCTGCAGACACATGTTCTGCTGTTTTGATCGTGATTATGCTCAATTATGCTTTTTTTCCCTGAACAATGTTGTAAATTTCTTTCCTGCCTTTCCTGGATTAATGACGGCATTCACTGTTTCAAGTGCAGTGGTTAGAAAATGGAGCATTTGTGGAAATACACAAACCTCAAAGTGCATTGTAATCATGCAATAGGGCTCTTTACATTCTTTTAATAATACTGTGAAAGAGACAAGAGCCTTGTATTTTTTAAACTTCATTTATGACAAAGGAGAGAATCCAAATGTTTTACATGACACTATCAAAAACATTGTTACACGTGTAGCTCCTGCTTCAACTATTCACTAAAACAAAGAGTGCAAAAGCTTTCTTTCCTTTATTAGTATTAGGCTTCATCGTATCAGAGAAAATATTATCCGTCCTTCATTCTCTCTGGCCTTAACTGGGGACAAGTCTAAAAGGGCTTTCCCGTAATATATTTGAAGACTCTCATCTGTTTGTTTGATAAAATTCAATCTGTCCTAAAATGACATTTTACCAGCATCACTGTTCAAAAAGGTCGTTGCACCACCGCTGGGCTGTGATTAACCACTCTTTAGCATCTGGATGGGTCCATTCACATTTTAAACAAGCTGTTACTGTTATTGTTAAGCTTCAGATTTTAAACAAGCCATTTACACTGATTCTTCCCTCTCTTGGGATTTTAAGCTGATTACAAAATTGCTTTTTATTTCCAAATGTTTAGAAACAGCAGTGGCCAACCAGTACATGGAGGTTCTAACGGCACATCTCACTTTAGATATGTTTCCATCTGGTTTCTGTTAGACACTGTCTACTGAAACAGCTCATCTTAGATTTTCAAATGATATCTCAGAGCATAAAGATACAGGTGGATGTTTGGTTCTTGTACTCTTGGATCTTTCTGCTGACTGTCGATCATGGCATCCTGACTGAGAGTCTTAAAACTTGGGTGGGCATCTCCGTGTCAGCTCTGGATTGTTTTTTTTCCCATTTGTCTCATAGGAGCGTTTCACTTTCACTCCTGCTAATTTTGTGTCCTTCTGTTACTTGTCACTATCTTGTGGTGCCTTGTGTGCCCCTGTCAACTTTGTTCCCATGGTAATTGGAAATCTTGGATCCAATTCTCCTTCATTTCTTCTCTGGGTGTAACTTTTGATCAGGCGTACAGTTTTGAAAAGCCTGTTTGGCGTCTTGTACAAACTTGTTTTTGTCATCTGCGGAGCATTTCCCACAAATATATTGCATTTCAGTGTGAAATGGAAATAAATACACATGCTTGTATTTCGTCACACCTTGATTATTGTGATTCGTTATTCATTTGCCTGGCAAATCATCCCTGTTTCCCTTACAAATGATCCACGATCTGCTTCTTATCAGGTGGTCTAAAAAGTCCCACGTGACATCGATTCTGTTGTGTTTACGCTGGTTCCCCATAAAGTTCAGGGCTCAGTTTAAGAGTGTGGCGATCACTTTCAGAGCTCTTCATGGTCAGATACTTATTAATTCATACATAACTACCATGTGCCTGAGATTACCTGACCTGTGCTTGTTGGTGGTATCCTGGTTAAGGACAAAAAAAGATTGTGCTTAATATTGGTGGACACTGTTGAGACCTTTAAAAAGAAGCTTAACGCCCACCTGTGCAGGCCTGCTTTTATTTAGTTTTTGCAATTTATACCATTTTAATGAAGTTATTTCAAATTTTAAAGCATTTTATGCTTTGTAGATGAAAATGTATGGATAAAATTGATTTATTTACTTTACAAGAGGAAGTCATTAATAAACTCATACTATGACTCCTTGTAATATATAATCGCAATGCTTTACAACAAACCCTCATGATGTATAACTATGCCTAACTGAGTCTCCACTAATATTGTGTTTTACAGAAAAAATATATTACATCTTTACAAAAAAATGGTTTATGTATACAAACATATAGATATACAAATGCAATATTTATTCAGAGTGCTTAAAAGTTTATTATGATTTTGAAAGTTTTCATTAAAATATTTTGGTTATCATTGTCATACTTACATATATTACACATACATGTAATAAAATAACAGCTATAGCCAGACACCACATGCTAAATGTTCACATCAGTGATTAACAGTAAAGTAATAAATAGTCTGAAAATGAGTCAGAAAACGTGTAAAGTGACAATCCCCATCAGTCTTTCCGGGGTAGCGGGGTGTGAGAGGAGCAGGTCCTCAGAGGAGCCATCACAAAGACCAGACCCACAGATCTTTCCTGACAGTCTCCATCCCAGTGGTTTATGCAGCGAGTTTTTCTTTCACACCATGAAATGAGGCTGCATCATTCAGCAGAAACTTGGATGTCTGCCAGAAGACTTTGTGAGCTATGACTACAGCAAACATGAAAACATCGTATTACTGCTAGGCATGTGGGTTGACATGTTATTTGATTTAACGCATTCTCAGGTATTAACAAGTAAAAATGGTTGGGTTTTTTTCATTACTCAAAAAGATGTGAAGACATGGCATATCTGTGAAAACGTGTAGTCTAAACACATTTCCCTTTGTAGTCTCTAGGTTATACTGACTATGCAGTAATGTATATCAGTGTACTTAAAGGACTGTGTCTTTAAACAAAATAAAGGACAGTGCTCAGAGAAGACAATAAAGGTGTTCTGTGTCTTTATAATTATGACTGTTGTAACAAAACTTGAAATATCTGTCAAACTCTGCGATGATTGCTTTGTTAATGAGAGCATTCAGCATCTATCCAGAGCCTGCCCCGTTGCAAACTGCAGAACTGGTATATGGTGTTAGTATTCAGGGTTTGCCTTAATCCATGCGGCCTATTCATGCTCCAGGAGGGGCACAGTGGTGCAGTTGTTAGCACTGTTCCCTCACAACAAGGAAGTTGTTGGTTTAAATCTCGCGACCTGTCAAAGACTTTCTATGTGTGGTTTGTTCTTCCCGAGCCTGAGTAGGTTTTCCTTGGCTTCCTCACACAGTCCAAAGACGTTAATTTCAGGGTACTTGGCGATTCTAAATTGCTCGTAGACGTGTGGTAGATAAAACACTTAAGTGTACAGAATTAAATGTTGCATGAATCTTTGGGCTGTACTCTAAAGTACTTTGAGCGGTCAGCAAGAGGAGCTGCATAGATGCCGGTCACTCGGTCACTGTTAATATAAAAGTGTGTTTGTGGCACAGTTTTGAGATAGTGGGGAATGACGTGAAGCCAGACAGCTGCTGTAGTTCACTTCACTTACGTGTATGCTTTATTTTGCAACACAGATTTTACGGGTGTCAGACCAGCTCCCAACTGCTGTGCACATAGTTGCTCTCATTTATGCTCTTTTCATTGCCGTCTAAGATAGAAATTGTGTAAGAGGATGTTTTATTGGTAACATCCCTTAAAACCTGAGATGCAACTGCTCAGCGCGATCCTGTTTTGCCAGTACAGACCGTAACGCACGCTGCTCTCTCTGTGTGTCCTGACCTCTTCTTCATTTCTGACTTTTCTTTTTACTCGTTTTACTTTTTTTTTTCTTTTTACTCACCACTCTTCTTCTGTGACTGGGGTGGGTAAGAATTTACGTCTTTTCTCCTTTTTGTGTGGCGAGAGAAGAAAACATGCTGTCCTGCTGGGAGGAGATGGATGTGAAAAAGGGTTTACTCTGATGTCACACACATGCTGGTGGAGTTACAGCTGATGAGCATTCAAAGCTTCTAAGAAATACAAACACACACACACAAACACACGCACTTACGCGAGCATGCACGCACACACACGCACACGAAGGCTGACGTGTGCTTTAAGTCCTTAAGGAACCAGGAAGTCCCCTTGTTGTTCATGAAACATCTGGAGTACATCCCTGAATCCCAGGTCCCCATGGCAACCCTAAATCAACACCCAGCACACTGCCTGCCTTAAGATACAACATGTTGCAAGATATGTTCACCCGGCCTGCTATGAACCAACATTTTTAAGTGACATAAGGTGAGATTTATGTGGACTAACAATTTTTTATCTGTTCTCAAAAGGAACTTGCAAGCTTTTCTCAGCAGTATATATTACCATCCTAGATGACAGTTTTAGTTAGGGAATGAACTAGCTGTTGTGTTTGCAGTCAGATTATTTTTTTAAGCAGCAGAATGAGTTTCCCTGAATCTCATGTGTAAGGCTAAATGGTGCATGCCTGAACTTAACATGTTAGCTTGAGTCTGAGGTCATTTCCCTACAGTCTGATCCCCACTTAACTTCCCTTAAATCCCTTGACTCCCCTAAGAGTAAAGTCAAATAGCTATTTCTCTCCTTGTTCTTGTTTAAACATGAACAAAATATAGTGTTTCAAAAGTAACTTATCATGTCAAATATTCATTAGACGCACCATGTAGTGAAATCACAGTAACCTCTCCTCCTTTATTCTCCAAGCCTTAAGTCCATGACTCATTTCCGATCATCCCTTCCAAAGGGGAGTCACAGCGATAGGGACCACAGAGACATCTGAGACCAGAAATCACTGTGACGCATCAGTTATAATCAAGACACTGACCACAAATGAAACTTGTCCAAAAATCTCAACGATCTAATCTTTCTGGTTGAGTCACTGTTTCATCTGGTCTGATCGAGAGCCTCCTGATTTTTGCTGTGAATTGAAACCAAATATCTTCTCAGTCTGGTCACTGAGAAGAAAGAGGGGGTGTGTCACTGTGTGTGTGAGTGTTTGCATGTAAACATTTAAATTTGAGCATGTTTGAAAAGTCCCAAAGGCTCAAGTCAAGACTATGATGAATGGATTCTACAGGGGGGCCTTTTAAGTCTTTCTCCAGTGCCGGTTTTTGCTGGCAGTCTTGTAGTGTTGCATCTGTCTTTATAATATTTACTTGTGTCTGCAGCCACAAAAAGGTCACAAATCTGAGCTGTGGGCTTTACTTTATCTGAATGAAAGATAAACAGACTCATTGTCTGAAGTATGAAAATGCTTCTGGTGGGAAGCATTGAGGAAACATGATCTTGCAAAAAATTGCACAACACCTAGAGATATTAGAAGCAATTTCTAAGCATTAATACCAACATATTATCTACTCACACACGCTAAAATTGCACTGACATGGCCAAGTTTTTGATTCTTATCACATTAAGAAACTCAAGTTACTTATTGATTGCTTTTGGGCATGCAATGAGAAAACCCTGTTTGAATGGCATTAAACTAACACCAGTAAACTTGATTTATTCAGAACAGTTATGGCCTAAGTGATATGTGTGAAAGAGAGTGGGATGTCAGGAAAACTTTAACAGATTAGGTATGGCATGGTTACAGCAGTTGCGGCATCTCAACTTCTCCATCAGCACATTATTCTCTCAAAGCTTTTCTTGGCAGAAGAGTACGACTTAACAGCCACTCATCGTCATGAGACACTCATTCAGTGTCCTTCCATTGTAACAGCTCAGGAAAATTATTCCAATAACACAAGAGCAGTCATGGTTGAGTCACTGCTTCCAGATCTGGCACATAAATTATACTGCATGTCACCTTGTTTTGTTTTTTTTTTTTACCAGAAATCCATTCTATACTGTATGTCTTCTTCCACCTTGTCTATCTATGTCTATCTTTCTTAGCAAAGAACTAAAGGAAAACTTTGACATTTGGGCTTATTTTGACCAAGAATAAGGCTGAAGTCTCTTCTGTTAAAAAAAAAAATCCCCATAAAACAATGAATAGCTATTTTTTAATACATTGATTCTTACGCAACAAGCTAGAAATAACACGTTAAGCATCCAGGTCCAGCATCCTTTGTTTCCAGCTTTTGTTCTGAGCTCAGTCAGCCAGCAAAATGTGCCATGTGTACTCTGATCTTCAAATCAAATTCAAATTTTATTCATCAGTCATACAAAGTACAACATGTAGTGAAATGCTTGTGTCTGGGGGGGCACAGGCTGCAGAAAAAATAAAAACAGTGAAAGCACACACATCTGGGACAAGAGGAGAAAAAAGACGTCTACTCAAACTGGGCTCCTAACTGGGAGACCAGCTTGAGGACAGTAAAAAAAAAAGCACATGAAGAAATCTCAAGTGCAAATATAACATTTTATTTTTACTATAAATCTCATAAGATGTTAGGTGCCAATGTTTTACTCCAAACATGACCTTTTTCAACACCAAAGTTTTAATGGAAACTAAAGTAATCAGCAACAGAAGAGTAAACTATTTCAAACAAATACTAAATCAATACTAAAAAAATTAACTTGATGAGCCTGATTTTAAAAGCCGAATGAGAGCGGGCTCAAAAGCAGAACTCAATCAAGAGCAGTAAGCTGATGTAGAGCAGCATCAGACTGAAGGTGCAATCTGAGCAAACTGAGGAGAGCAAAGACATGCCTGGCCAACAAGGGTGTGTAGCCTTGTAGCTGATATGTGGGTACATCACCTGAAGAACTGAACATACTACAGAAACTGATTGGTGAATCACTCACAGGTGCACAGAAGCAGAAGAACTGAGGACCAAGAAAAATGAAGAGCAGGGACAAGAAAACAGGAAACACAGGTCTGGTGGTGGGGTGTGTGTTTTTTTGGCTCAGCTGCATGAAAGGGGTGGACCAGTGATTTCAGGGGCAGTGCTAGTGTGGGGCTGCTTAATGCAGCTTGGCCACTTGCCTGAAAATACCTCCCCCGTCTTTAAGAATGGCGGTATGCTGGGAGAAGGGTGAGTGTGTAGGACTGGATGCAACAGCTGGAATAGCCAGCTGAAAGAGAAAGAAACCTAACAGTTAATAAAAGTCAATAGTAAAGGTCTCTTTGTGAGACTGGAGTGTGTCTGACATTCCCATCTTCCTCTTGATGACAAGGTGAATACATGTATTTCTGTAAACATCAAACTTTCCCTTTTAAATATAATCATATGACATCTCTTTGAGTAAGCACATGATGTTCTGCAGAAAGTAAATTTAATTCATTAGGGAAATTTGATGCCGTTAGAACCAAGCATAATACCTTGTGAAATGTTTATCAGAGCGCTGCTAGCTATTTCATCTCAGTCCTGGTGGAAAGCATTTTGGGAGATATGAATAGGTAGCGTTATGCGGTCTCAGAACAAGTTATTTGAAATTGCTTAGTGCAATCAAGGCCTCTACACCCCGAGAGAAAAATGTCTCTACAGTTTCTGCAACATGTGTAGCAGATCAGAGAGCTACATAGACCACAATCCAAACCACTTTGGCCTTAAAATTGTTGAGGGTACATATTGTGGGCTAAAGCTCATGCTCATGTGACAATCTAGTCAAGGGACATCTTTCCATCTTCCCTGCTTTGAAGTCTGAATGTGCATCTGTGACTGGTAAATGACTAGCTTCCACTCTTTGAATACATTTCTCTTTTAGACGATCCTTGTGACTTCTGTTTGAATGACTATTAAAATTGGCTGTCAACCTTAACAGAAAAATGACCAAATTCAATTTTGGGGGGATGGAAAGCCATCTGACCTCATGAGAAAGTGCTGGAAACAGGGCAGATGTCTCAGAGGAGAGTTATGCATGTTCACATGAGAACCTGGGAGAGAAAAGAACACAATCATAGCAATCAAGAGGTCAGCTTGGATTTCACAGAGCTTTCTGATACATTCACATGGGTTTGGAATGCCATAAAACGATGTAATTATACAAATATATAATGATATTAAAGAGATTTGATTACAGCAAACTCAAGATTGGTCATAAGACATCACTGGATTAATTAAAAGCCTTCAGCAGCTTTATAGTGTTTGCGCTCATGTGCTGGTAATACATTTCATTAATAGAGCACTAATGAGTTTGGAGCTTTGCTTCATCTTCGACTTCCTGACCCTTTCACTGTCCAAATCATGCAACATTTAACTAAAATATTAGATACATTTGATGAATGAGTCAACACCTTATTTATTTAGAATAGTCACTGTTGTAATCTAACACACTGACTCTAAGAATTTGCCTCACTGCCACAGGCAGGAAAATATAACACTCTTTAAAGTCAGTTGTGAAGTAAAAGTAAAAGCTGTGTAATGTGTAGCCTGTTATTATATATGTATCACTAAAATTACCCTTAAAAAAATCAGATTTAATGTATCTGATTTAATGTACGTTCTTTCTCTGGACTTTTTAACCATGTCTCATCCAAGCCATCAAGACATGAAGCCGGCTTTGTTTTTGAGTCATCGTTTGGTGAGATATCGTTAAAAAACTTTCCACATTTGTCAAATATTGTGGGTTAAAATTAAGAAACCCAAGAAAACCCATAATAGAAAATGTCATATGTTTCCCATGGATCTAGTGCAGTTTCTGTTTTACAGTGGTTCATGAATGAATGAATGAAAGCTTTATTGTCACTACAGTTTCCTGCAGCGAAATTTGGACGAAATCAGTGTCCTTGGGGACTGGATGGATTTTGGTAGACCAGAGAAGCCAGACTTGTGGTGTTGGTCTCTGTTTTGTTTAAACAAAACCGAATCTGACCCTCTGCATTCAGTTTGGACTATCTGTTGTCAAGATGTGTGCGCCTCATGCCTCCTTCACCTTAGGGCTTTTCCAGCCTTTGACAGTGTCCTCTACATCAACAGTTGTTTCAATGTTTATCCCAGCTGGGATTTTTTTGGTCTTCAAACACATGAAACCACCCCACCCTCATTATTCATTATCGTCACTGAAAGCACTGAAGAAACAATGCATTTGTAAATAGATCTTAGGCCCACAGTTAACATTGTTTTTCCTTTCAAAAATTCATACACTTGTACTGAGAGTTAAAATTTCTTCGTACATCTGCTCTAGCCTCAGCTCTAGCATCTGTTCCACACAGTTCTTTGCATAGAATTTGAATGTGCATAGAATGTGTCCGATATCCCCAAATTGTCATCATCTTTATCACCAGATCCAGAACCTGTGGTCAGGCGCACTTGAGTGGACCTTCCTATACAGTTTACAAGAATCAGTGGTCCTTTAATCAGCCTTCACTGGGGAGAGGTCAAATTCATTATGCTTTGTCATATTAGACACTGTGCAACGTGCACTTTGGGATTGGCTAGTATGCAATACACAAAGAAAAACAGAGAAGACACATGAGCAGGGAGACTGGGTAATCTTTGCAACTTGATTATTTAAAACTGAATATAAATGTATTCATTTAAAAGGAACAGTGTGTATTACTCAATATATTGATTTAAACATGCCAGAAATATTCAAAAGGCTACTTTTCACCGATTCAAGCAGGTCAAACAATGACTCAGTAAAAACAAAAAAATAACACACCACTGGACAATGTGCAATAAAATATAAAATTACAGTATTAAAATCAACAGGACACTAAGGAAGCACAGGACAACACATAAATGTGAAGCGTAAAGCATTAAATATGACACATATTAGCATAAAATGTGTCACACACGTCACATAGACAAAGAGCATGTACATACTTTAAGGTTAAAGTATGTTTGGTTTCACTGGTCACTGTGGACAAGTTTAGAGTTTGACAATGCGTCAGTTACAGTACGAGCAGGGACCTGAGGGACAACATATTAAACGAAGCCAGAGGTATTTTTTCCACCATCATATTATGTTTCAGAGATAATTCTTCCCTTTACTCTTTCGTTAAATCCTTCTTTCCTTACCTTTAACATTTAACACACAGAGATGACTAGAACAAATCTATATGTGTTAAAGATAATTTACTTCCACTAAAATGTAAACTGAATATTGTAGATGTGGCAGTTGCAACATAATGTGTAAAAATAAAAATACATGTAACAGTAAATACACTACAATACAAACATAATTTTGCATATATTTTGTGTACTTTTGGTTTAGTAAAAAGCTAAAAAAAACTTTCACATTTTCAAATTTAATGATTTACAAGCTGTTTTCTTTAACCCTGAAAGCAAAGCAGGTCCTCACAAACTGAGTATGTAATCAGTATTATGTCCCCATAATGTGATAATTACAGGTGCACACACACATTTGTGCATGCACGCAGACTTGCGCACACTCACACAACAACACACACACACACACACACACACACACACACACACACACACACACACACACACACACTACAATCTTCCAAGCACTGTCCTTCCAGATGTGATGTCATTTCCACTCACAATCATCATGAGAATCCCACCACAGCTGGAGATCTCCTTTTGTTCCTCTCATATTAAATGCATCCATACACACACCATCCATAGAGAAAACTGTGCATTGCTATATACAACTGAACATAATTTTCAGATGCGTTTAAAACCACATGAAAGGCTGGTCCACCAGCTTTTCATCATTTTCCTTGTTAGACTGAAGTTTAAATGTTTGCTCCGCTAAAATCAGTCGGAACAACAAAATCCGTTTTGTGCTCATTCTTGTATCTTATTTCATTGGGGGCAATCTCCAGGAATTAAATTTGTAATATATTTTCTGACCTAAGTGAGTTTTCAAAAAGATTTCAAAACTTCCTGCAAAGCATGCTTTACATCACAGGATTTTGTGTGTAAATCAAGAGTCAGCTAAACCTTGGGTGGCCTGTTATTTAGCCCTGGAGGAGCAGACGTCTGGACTCTACCAACTTTGCCCATCAAAGCTACACTCAGCAATTCCAGGTACCACAGACAGACAGAATACAATCAAATATTTGATACTGAACACCATGGACAACTGGTATAACATTTCCATGGTATAACGTGTTTGAAATGCAAAAAGACAGATACTTTAACCACCATTAAGGACCAATTGAATTCCCCCTGAGGCATAAGAACACATGGGAGTTTTTAAAACAATTAGCTTTGCTGAATGAAGCTCATTATGTGGTTACAAAGCTCTAAAGGGGGGGAAAGGAAGTGAAAGGTAAGATGGGGATAAGGAGAGAAAGTAGAAGCCATGGGAGTGAACGGCAAAAAACATGAGTGAGAAGAAAACGCCAAAGGGGAACTCATATTAGAGGAGAAGCAAGAGTGGTTAAGACAGGAGGTAATGCAGAAGGTGGAGGCTCTGCTTAAGTTATACAAATTAAAGTTGCTATAATTCTCCAACATAGTTAGAAAACCCATGAGGCAGGGGTGTATGGGGTGCATCAAATTGAGAAAAAACACTCCATTCTGACATGTGGATTTGCAAAGGCCCCAGACTCAAGTTATTGTATACTGATTTAAAATCCACAGAGAAAATTGTGTTTATAAAGGAGCTAAACAGATGTGAGCTTAGACAACTGAAAAGTATGAAAAATTGTTTTTCAGTAAAGAAAACAAGAAACCAGTAAGCAGTCTTTGAAGGGATCAGTTGCAAAGGGAATGCGGTCACTTTGCCTCCCATAACCGAAGAAAGACTCTCTGGAAGAAATCCTGTTGGCAACTTCTTGTTTTTTAATGTCACTATTCCTTTATGCAATGTCTACAGCCCTTTTTGTAAAATCCACACATGTGTATATCTTTGCTGTGAAATTCATGTATTTAAACAAAAAAAAAAAAAGAAATACCAGTAATTAAAAATCCAAAGCCTGTACTATAGAATTAACTAAACTAACTAAACTGTATGATTTTAGACACACCGTAAATGCTGTATCCTACTTTGCGGGCAGTTTGCCCTCCAATTTAGGAGCTTTTAGTTTAAAAAAACCCCTCTGTCGCAGTAAACAGAATGCTACCGTTGCATCTGTTTTCCATGCGTCATCTTTAATCTAACGTAAGTCGCACGTCTTTCTGTTTCTGGTCTTAAATTTTCCATCCCAAACAAGACCTTTATGATCATATCAGCTACAGTATTTAGACTGCACGTTTTTGCAACATTATACTTTACACAGTGCAAACCCAGTGTTCACTTCAATATACTTACAAATTCACCTATTTACCTACAATTTAAATCAACTAGCATTTTTGTGTTTTACAGTTTTGTTTTGGCACACGTGTATTTTACATAATTATTACTAGTAGTCTGAGAGTAAATAGGGTGTTGGATGACCATGATGCATGCCAGCAATCAGAGGCTGATGCACTTGAAGAGAATTATTAAATTAAATTCAATAACTTAAATTGTGCATTTGCTAAAGATGATTTGTTTCTGTCTCACTCTTTCCGATGCATAGGGCTAAGTGTATTTAACATTACAAATGCTTAGCTGTGTGATCAAGGTATTGCAACTTATTCCATGAACATGTCATTTCGTGTTTGACTGTCATGTGTTGATATAGTCAAGTGTGATTGACTACTTTCTAAGCATTACTCCACAGTTCCCTCATGGCTGAGAGTTTGCCAGAGGTGACTGTTTGTTAATAGACCAAAAGAGCCATCATTTGCGGGCCTAGTCCCACTAACTATTGGTTCTGGTGTGTTATACGTCATTAAAGTTTCTTCAGGTGGTATTTCCTTATCCCAGTGCTTAAAAGCCAAAAACATGGTATCGCCATAGGAGGATTATGAAAATATGCAAAAATATGAACTCTGTAGTGCAGGTAGGTTAATGGTAAGAGTGGGGCTAAGGCATAAGGATCGGCATCACAGTTAAAAAACTCTAAGAAATGCATCAACCAGCTGAGAGGGACAAAGAGGGTAAAACTTAGTCAGCTGCTGGAGTCAAATTGCCAGAAGGGAGCCATTATCCAGCAACGATGCTAAGCAGTGCTGTAATCTATTTGGCAGAGTTAAAGCAGCGGTGGCGTTAACTGCTGACGCACTGAGAGAAAGTCTGGCTTCTTCTTCTGCTTTGCCCACACGTGCTGTCCGCCTTTATATCTTTGACAGGAATATCATGAGAGAAACACAGAAAACACTACTGGGCGCAGATGTAAAACCACCCAATGTATTATTTTGTTCTGTGTACTATGTACCTGAACAGATAAAACGTCAGGAAATAATTTCATAATTATCATCAACTGTAGAAAAAAAAACAAGAGTAGTATGTAGTAAATAGTAAGTTACATTTGACATGTTTTGTATGGTTTGTGGGAGGCCGCAGTAAAGAAGAAGAAAAAAAAAGGTTTTTGTTTGGTAAAAAAAAAAAAAAAAAAAAAAAAAAATAAATATATATATATATATATACACACATGCAAGTTCGATTCCCATCTGTAGCCTGCCGCAGACATGAGTGAGAAAAATATGAAGGCATGCCAACTCGGATGTCGCCAAGTGGGCTACTGGGACAAGAAGGCATCGGTGGGCAAGAGCGCACAATAGTTTTTACTATGACTTTCTATTATGAACTACAGTCATGTGACAAAGAAACTTTTCTCAGAACTCTGTGTGGTCATGTGAAAAGCTAAGTTCATCCTTACTGCTTACAAAGGTAAGTATAACTACTAGGTACTGCTAATCACATGCACTGGGTTAACTGATCATTAGCAAGTGTGAACACGTCTATAAGGTCTGGAGTGTTCAAAAGCTCTAACTCAGACTCTACAGGTCTCAATTAATGTCATCATACTTGTGTTCATGATAGAAACAAACTGAACAAGTATTGTTTGTTTGGAAAGGTTGGCAGGAGAAGGCCCATTTTCTCTAAAAAATAAAAAGGGCATGTCAGCATAGCTTGAGTAAGCAAAGTTGCCTCTGAACAAACCACAAGACTGCTTTGGTTTAATGCATGGTGCCATGTTTGGCAAAAACAAAGCACGAACAGCTCATACCAGCTGTCGAACAGGGTGTCATAGGCGTGCAGATTTGGGTCAGTTTTGCAGCCACAGGACCCGAGCAACTAGCGGTCATTGCGTCAATCCTGAACTCCTTCGCATTTTGAGTTAAATATGAAGCCATTTGTTTGACAACTAAAGTTAAAGTCCAAATTGTGTCATGCAACAGAACAATGGTCAAAAGCACAGCAGCAAATCAAGCATTATAATTGCTCTGTTAAAGACTGACCTCAACATAATTAAATCTATGCCTGTAAGCCTCAGTGAATGTTGTACAGAAGATTATGCCAAAGTTCTTCAATAACAATGTGAGAGACTGATAAAGTCACACAGAAAATGATTATATCATGGTATAGAAGCTACAGGTGGTTCCATAACAGTTGAATCATGGGCTGTTCTTAGTTTTTCACAGGATGACACAGTCCTCTAAAAACCTCTGTTTGTCACTTGACTGTATATCCCAAAGTATATATGAGGAGTCACACAGGAACATTTTACCTAATGCGTGATTGATTTGTAGTACTCGCTTTGGAACAGCAGTGGCACAGAAGAATAAAATGAATCATGATCTAAATGCATTGACAAAACTGTTTGGTGTGATCAATCTATTGTTGGTCTCTTCACATAGAACGTTGTCAGAACTACAACACCTTCAGTGGAAAATCCAATTTTAAGAACAACATCAACAATAAAATGTTGATATTATTGATGGGAAAAACAAAACATGTTGGGACAGTTGACGTTCCAAAAACACAAAAACTGCAAAGTTTCCAATGTTGGAGCCAGAAGAGAATCAGTAGTGGAAGTGTAACAGATGTTTACAGCACACGTTTAAAGAGAGAGAATTACATCACCGTCAGCATTTTATAATTTAGAAACATATTGCCCAGTGCCAAACTCAAATGCCTGATATCATATGTGTGCCTGCTTATTCAAATAATACATGTTTGTTTTTTCTTTCCTGACTGCTGTGTATTCTTGGATAAAAAAGATCTCCAAATTCATCTAACTCGACACACACAGATATATGCACATATCTCCAATCAGCCAAATCACGTTGCATGCGTTTAAATGTTGGTTTCGGGTTTTTTTTGGCCGTTAATTTTGACTTAACACATCACCAATCAAGTTTCCTCCCAGTTGATCTGGATCCATATGTGTGTTTGGATTTGCCTTTCTTCAGAACTCTGGTAAAATTCACAGGCTGACTTTCCTTTAGGCTGTATACTTTCTTGTAATGTATTTAGTCATACTAGCGGCACTTGACATTTACAGATACATCAGTTGTACTTGAATTGATGCTACCTAATTGACTGTAAAATGGATTAGATAAGAAAAATATTAAAATTAAGCTTTTAATGTGGCAGATGAGTCTATGCACACTAGGGCTGCCACAAACGATTATTTTATAGTTGACTAGTCACCGATTATTTTTGCGATTAGTCGAGCAATCAGATCATGCATCCATTGGATGTAAAACGTACAGCTTATTGCACCAGCATGCTGTCACGGTTCTGGGTCTGCAACCCAGCATTTTCTGTTCATTTGGTGTTGTTCTCGTTTTTGAGTTTATTTTGGGGTTCTGTGTGATTTATGCTTGGGTTCTTGGTTTGTTTATTATTAATTCATGTTTTAGGGTTTTGGTACTGTTTTGCTCCCCATGATGTTCGGTGCTCCTTCTGTTCTGTGGTCCGTCATCCCTGCCTGTGTGTTCCCTGTAGTGTTCATTCCCTGTGTTGATCCAGTGTTCTGAGCCTGTCTCTGCGTCTGCATGTTTTGAGTTCCCAGTTTTATTGTGAAGGTCTGTCTGTTATTGTAACCCGTCTCTGTGTTGTGTCTTTGCATGCGTTTCCTGTTTTATTTTGACATGTTGTTCCTTATGTGAGTATATCCTGCTTTGCCCTCATCTGTGTCATTTGTATCAGCTGTGCTCCCCGTGTGTCC
>VURO01005955.1:5590-24850 GCA_015108175.1 Pelvicachromis taeniatus
AACACACCCCCCCCTTTTTTTTTTTTTACCCCTTATGCCGGTAACAAGGACACATTTACCCGTCTCTCAGCAAACTTCATTCTATGTGGCAGCTTTGGATATTTTTAGGAGCCCTTTGGGGTTTTTTTTGTTTTTTTTTTAACTCAGCTTAGTGTAAATTTTTTGTGGAAATGGAAGAAGTCATATTTTTGCTAATGGGATAATAACATCAACATCAAAATATAAACCTGTCTGGAAACCAAAGCCATCCTGAGACCAAAGGTGCACTGCCCACAGCAGGTGTGGTGAATCATTAAGTTTGCTATACTGACCTCCTTACTGACCTCCTGCTATGTTAAGCATAAAAATTGTTTTTCTTGAGTTAGAAATTTTTTTTTTGTCAATTCAGGGTACAGAAAATTTATATGGTCATAAAGCTGAAGAGGAGGCAGCAAAATGTATATGTACGATATCACATATCTATATCCATCTCTTATATATGGTCTGTGGTTCACAGATTAACATAGAATAATCTATTCGAAGAGTGTAACCATGATGAATGAAAATGTAGTGCATTCTACATTTTATTCATTATGCATTCATAAATGAATGATGACATTTCATTATTTGTCCCTCTGAATAACAGCACTGTGCATTCCCATTAGCAAGCAGACAAGACAAGCACATTTGTCAGGTTGCAGATCATATATGTTTATTCTCCTTCGCCTCCATTTTTTTGTATTTTTGCCCACTGTCCTAATTTTAATTTGTTCACTAGTCAAAATTGCAGTCCCTAATATCAGATTCTTCTTTTTTTCTTACAAATCGAATATCAAATAATTGTTCCAGCCACCAGTCACAGTGTTTACTCCTTGAAAGTTTATAGTGGCAAATGTAGATGCTTTTGTGGCCCAAACAAGACATTAATGGGTGACCATAAACTGAGCACTTTTCAGTGACCACGGCCACACGATAGTCCAGTCATTAACAGGTCACTGTGGTTGTTAAGGGCCATTTAAGAACATTAGACATGGTCCGGCCAGCATAACCTGCTCACCGCTTCTTATAGTGAGAGACTGCTGGAGGCAGTGCCGGACAAACATTAGAGGTTAGTTCGTTATGAAGAAGCCGTGGTCAGGATCTCCGAGGGAGGCAAGAGAGCTCGGGAACAGGGCCAGTGATGGAGCAGAGAGACAGAGGAGGGGCAAGGGTGTTTAGGAGTGGGTGGTAAGTACACACACACACACACAGTCCTGGTGATATATCCATTTGGTTTCACCATATGAGTTCATGTTGAGAAACACACTGACATTAAATGTTCACTGAAATATAGCTTAAACAGATAATCAATTTCCATCAATTCAAATGATTTTAGACTGAATTTATTAGTTAATACACTAATTCAGAACATGAAGTAGTAAATTAAACCTATTTTAAGACAGTTGTGGTCCACATAATTATATTTGTTTGTTTTAGATCGAATATGGTTGAATGAGTTTCCTTTTTCCTCTAACATCTGAGCAGCAAAACAAATGTTCAGAATGAAAAATGAGTTGCTTTTGCATTTAAAATTAAATCACATCAGTCAATCAGCTCTCAACTTAATCTATACTCATATAATGCACAGTGAAAACATTTAAGTACTAAACAACCCTAATAAATTCACAAGGGAAAAGCTTTTTTTTTTTGTCCTTTTCACTTTTATTGTGTATCATCACAACAAGAGATTTAAGAATTTGGCTGATGAACAACAAAATTAAATGCAAAGTATTTTGATTAAATTAAATACTAAAATATTCAATTTTACCTAAAGCAACCAAGTTTAGAGTCCAATGACAGACTGGTTTTTAATTGGCCGATATCATGAGTACCAGTTAGTGAAGAAATTGTAATTAATTTATAAACTGAAAAAAAAGATGTATCCAGATTTTAAATAGTCATTTGCTCTAGCCCTAACCACAATTAAAAAAATTCAAATGTATAAAACATAAAATGACTTAAGCTAATGTATCTTTCATTCTCATTTATAAATAAAGCACGGTGTGTTAACATTCCTGCATTTAGTTTTTCCAAATATCACTAGAACAGGAAACTATTGGTACCCAGAGAAAGTCCTTATCTGCAGAATGTGGAGTACGACTGAGTGACGGCCCAACAGATCCACCTGAGGGTGCGCAAATGAAAAGCACTGAGTGACCTTTATGAAAGAATTTCATAACAAAACTATGCTTGAAAAAAGCTCAACAACCACAGTCTGCCAGCAGAGCTCTGGTTTGGTCTGGTCAGGTTTGGCTTGTTCTGGGGTTTGTTGGTGCCATTCCAGACTGGCTACACACTAAGCCCACTTTGGCCCAGGATTTGCTTCCTGTGGCCTGTGTGTGGGTGCATGTCTTTCAGAACGAATAGCTGTTGTACTTAGTATTACCAGGACTCCTGGGGCCTCTAAGACACAGAGAGACGCATGCTTTGGATAGCTGAGGTGAGACAGTTAAGACGGAGAAGCCATTAGAAATACCACACACACACGCACGCACGCACGCACGCACGCACGCACGCACACACACAAAGCTCCCATTTACACATCTCTCTGGTATTCATTTTTGAAAAAGTTTGGTGAAGATGAGTAAGTCACAAGATGTTTGGGCATATTTATGTCTCCAAACTAATGAAGGAAATGAAATACTTAAAAGTCATGAATGAAAGTAATTGTGCTGCTTACTTTTACTGATTTATTTCCATTTCTGCCACAGGAAGTCAAAGCCTTGTTTGCATTTATATTCCTGTTTAAGTCATTTCTGTAACAGCTGTTACGTCTAACCAATTTATCTTCACGGCTTCTAAGTAATTCTGCCTCTTCATCAGCGAGAGCATCAGAACCATGCGATAAAAGTTCTGACACACTATTGACATGTAGTTAAAAATGAATGGCTTTAAACTGAATTTAAGAGGTGTTGCAATTAAAGTGAGAGATCCATTACTTCAGACCAATGGTGAGTCAACAGTACCTTTTCAAGAAACTGAACTTGATCCTGATGTGTCACCCATGTTCTGGTTAATGTGTATCAAGGTATCAGTCGTCTCTCTGGTGAACAGCGAAATGACTGTGCTGGGTCATGTTTGAACATGAGGTAACGGTAAAGTCAAGTAACTTCTGAATTAGTTTCATAACAAGTTTTATATACAAATTAAACTCCCGTGAATTTGAACATCACCTTTACGACTTTCTGAAGAGCTTCCTCAGCTAATCAGTTCTCAAACAACTTCACTGGTGAAGTGTCACAGCAAAACACACACTCAGACTCACACACACAAACACAAACAGATACTTAGAAGAAAAGAAAAAAAAACAAGTAGTGGAAAATTTAGTCCAGGTCACACTGCCAAGCAGCGTGAATCACAACTCAAACAAAGCAACCAGGCTTCTGTCTAGGTGGATGTGAAGGTTTCCTGCTGTTTGCTTCTGGGATTATAGCAGGACGCATCACTGTACAAGCCCCACAATGGCCAGGAGAGCGAGAGGCAGGGCATCTCAAAAACACATTACCCAGTTATAGGCTCAATACATTGACATGGCTTTATTAGCCTGAATTAGCAGACAGCACTTAACTATACAATAGCAGCTGATCCAGAAAACTAAGACTGTGTGAGAGTGACAGCGACAACAACTCGGGGACAGTGTGTGGAAGCCACATTCACAGACCTGCTCAGCGCTTAGTGATAGTTGGCACTAATTAAAGCTGTGCTCCTGGTAATTGCCCACAGACAAAACTTAATTTTAGGGGGGTTGCTGGGGAAAATCTGTATATTCTGCACAAACCTCCTGTGCAACCTATAATTTAGCAATCCTAAAAGAAACTCAATATAGACAACTACAGAATGCTCATTTATTTAGACGATCTACTGGTTTTATTTATTTATATTGTTCAAAAAACAAATGATAAGTCACATACAAACACGTGTTGTTTGTTGTTAACCCATTTATCCTCCTAACTGATGAAATGCATGCACGTGCAAAGGCAACATGGACACCTCTCAGTCATAAGTCCATTCAAAGTAAAGATAGAAGAAGCAAAAGAAAAAATAAAAGACTACCCGAGATGTTATTATGTAAACAGAAATGAGCGCAGCTTCAATTATAATGACTTTAATTCATTGTTTCTGTTGACTTAACATTGAGCGCAACAATTTTCATGCTGCCCATAATGACTTAATGGCAACAGTCATTACTGAAAGTAATTTAATGGTGGATGACTCAGATGAGCTCTCTTCTAAAATATTTACAACATTCCCCAGCTTTCTATGCTAACCCCTTCTCATTTAAAACTTAGACAGCAGTGACATTACTCGTCACTAGAAAACATAACTTAAGAAAGTGAGCCGGGATGAAAGCTGGTCCCACTCATAACAGCAATCGCCACAATCGTTTTGGTGGACGTGTGTACAGGTGCAGGACTTAAAGTGTACACACACGTGCATTTTTGTAACGCCTTTGCAGCCGCTTTCATAGTCTGTATTGTAAGCACCCACCCACGACCTCCTTTCTCAGAGCAGCTGGATAAAGTACACTTGATGATGTGCCAAGTGTGCCTTTTTTCCCCCCTTTCTTCGCCTGAGTTGCAGCTTTTTATCTTTCTCCATTAACCAGTGCTGAGCCACGTACAATGATCTCCCACCGTCTCAGCAGGATGCAAACACAGAAGCGAGACACAGGGTAGCAATTGCCCATGTCAGAGAACAGAAGAGCTGCCACTTCTGTTCTGTTTCATTGACTGAGTTGGTTTACCTACACAGGCTCAGTACCCCCCCCTGCTGGAGCCTCTGTGGTGTTTTCACAATGTTGACTGCTTCCCGCCAATTTCTAAGGAAGTAGCCTAATAATATATGACGTGGAGTCATTTATTTCCAGCTAATCTATTAGCAGTACAGGACCGGCATATCTACTGTAAGCTTGGCTCTTAGACTACTTACACTGAAAAAAAATTTAACTACACAGTTACTGCAAGAGAAATAATTATAATAATTTGGTGTATGCTTGAAAGGGAATAAAAGTGATATAAACCCAGTGTCATGTGTGAGGTCATGTGAAACCAGTGCTGAAAGGGACCTCAGTGGTATTTAACTTTGAAGCAGTCACATTTTTCTACAAATTGTCATAAAAATACTAAATAATGTCATTCTTCCAGTTTTCCGTTCATTATGTGCAGTCTTGAGATTTTTAACTGTTGACTGCTGATATATACAGCACAGTGTTAAACATTTGTTAAGTACATAACTAGATCAGTGTCCAGTTTATTGTTCCAGAAGAGACACTGACCATTTTTAACAATGCCATTACAATTTTCAGCAGGACCATTCATGTGAACGTGTGAGTAAGCTACAGTGCTTTACAATATATTTTTTTAAAACCACAAAACTGGATTTAAAAATTACAATGCTATTGTGAATTCATTTGATTTGTGTTGCCTTATAGGCATCTTAAGGCCACTTGCACCATCTACTGACACTTAATAAAAACAAACTCATAAACTGTGGCTTCAGTCCATTCCTAACAAACTCATACCTTATTTTCTAACAACAAATCCTCGTGGTCAGTTTTACTTGTGCATTTGTATCCCGTAACCCTGACATAAAAGAGCAGGAAAGTCTTGTTTGTAAAAAATTTGAATTACAATGTCTAGATTCAAATTTGCTCTGCTCTGCTAGCATTTACCGTATATCTTTCAATAGTAGCCCCGGCGTTTATTCAAAAAATTATTCGGCCGGCCCGGCGTTTAAAAGAGACCGGCGGTTGTTGGAGACCGGCTCTTATTCCCTTCTCAGACGGAATGGACGTTTTGACTTTCTTCCTTCCTCGATAGCATTCGATGACAAAGCATTTTTGACACGAAAAGGTTTTTGCCGTATGATTTACTGCAGGAGGGCGGTAGCCCAGATGGTACGAAAAGAGTAGTAGTGTATGGAAAAGGCGGTGGGTCATTGGAGATCGGCGTCTATTTGTAGTGACATGTTTTCAAACCCGGCGTTTAATAGAAACGGGCGTCAATAAGAGACAGGCCACTACTAGAAGATATACGGTAATTACTTTTATAATCCTCATCTAACAATGATTTAACTACTGAATCCTTTTAATCTATAAAAGGACAGAAAAGATCTAAAAATGTCTCAAATTCCTTAACGTGAAGCTGGCATCATCCCTGATTTCATCTTTTTCAAAAACAGTTTAAAATGTGTCAGAGAACCACCTCAAGTAAACGTAAAAGTAAAACGTTCACTTTTTACATGCTGAATAATATCTGTCATTTTCTTTAAACATGGCAATGGTTTAATTAATTATTAAAGCTTTAGTCAATATCATTTAATAAAATCATTGATTTTATCAATCAGCTCCTCGCAGTCACAACCCCTGAACTTCAGTGCAGTAACAGTATAAGGAAGCACTTCTGCTTGAAACTTTTCTACATCACTGCGAGTGCACTTGTATGCCAGTTACAAGCAGTGGTGTCATTAAGAGCTCCTGAATACCCAGATGAACTTTAGTTTTTCCTTTTTAAATTGTCATTACATCTTATGAACGCAATGGTCAAGCAGCATGTGTTGGACTTACAAGTTTGTGGGTACATCTTAGCTAGTGCTTTGCACTTGACCCACTTACAGTCACTGACCCAGACCTAGTTCCTAAAAACAGAACAAGATGCCTGCTAGCTTTCTCCAGTGTTCACTTACCGCTTGTCAAAAATATTTTTTCAGGACCCAGAAATCTTAAAAATCACATAGTAATCTACGTGGCTCATTTAGCAGCGCTTCTACAGAAAAGATTATGTATAATTATAATTCTCCAAGGCCAGTATTGTACTGTTTACTCATGGCTTAGCCTCACCGACAGGATTCACATACATGATCAAACAGCGTTTGGCCAATACCAGTTAAAAATTGGATTTGAGAAAATTACACAACCGAGTAATCAAATAAGTAATCTTTTGACAAATCCGTCTTTCTGTTTTATTTTTTGTTTATTTTATTATTCTTGCCTGATCGTGATTTTTTTTCTCAGTGTAGAGTGTTGGAGTGATATCAGACATTTCAGGTTTGTCAGAAAGGTGCATTTCCTTCCCTCAGTGAAACACTAAATGCTTAAATGTAATTCTTTTCAGAATATTTTTCTTAGAAACTCTCTATATTTTTTAAAAAGCCATGAAATTCATTCATTAAAAATCAAAATATCTGCTCTAGTATCAGCTCTTGAGAAACAGTATGAGTCAAATCTCTATAAAAATGCACAAGAGCAGCTCCAGCAAAGATCATCAAGTTCTGTCATGAACCCAGTGACACCACAGCCTGCAGTACCGGCCATGCTCACTAGATGGTGACATCTTACTTTAAAAACTTGCAAAGAAAGTGAGCTTGGCCAAAAAAAAAACAAAAAACGAAGGAACGCCTCTCAAATTACATTTTGGAGCACCAGAGTTTGATTTTTAAAAACAGCAGAATGGAGGACACGCACTTCAAAGTTTCCAGTTCAGCTCCACTGGGTCAAGGCACAAGAGTGTGACAGTGGACTCTCTGATGACAGATGGACTGAGAGTAGTCAAACAAGCAGATGTTTGGGGACCCTGCTCTCATCAGCACTAGAGATGCAAAACCCAACATGCCTGACACTAAATTAAAATAAAAAAGAGTGAGGGGGAGAGAGATCAAGAGAATTGAGCAAAAAACACTAAAAGAAAGGGGAAGGAAAAGGGGAGCAAAACAGGGAGTGTATGGAGAGAAGAGGCACAAAAAAGAAAGTAAGAAGAGGGAGTGACAGAGAAAGTGAGAGTGAGCGACACAGTAGGGAGCAGGAAAGTGGGGAGAAAGGAAAGAGAAAGAACTCAGATAGGGGGAGGGAGAGTGTTTTTATCCTCATGTGCACTCAGTCAGAGGGGTCACTGAGTGCGATTGTTCCTGGACTGCCTGTCAAAACAGCGTGGCTACCAAAGCGCCTATTCACTCTGAAATGCATACGCACGCAAACCCACATTAACACACTCACGCATGCATAAGTGCACATGCAGCCTCCAAAACCTTTTTTATCAGTGCTTTTATTAAGAGCAACAACTTAACAGCAGCATCAAACCCAGCTCTTTTAAGACCTGCGTCACAGCACCACCACCATCCATCGCGTCTGAGCTCTGTCACAGGCATGCATAGACAAGTGAATAACTGCAGCGTGAAAGAGTGAACGCACACACAAAATGCCGTCTTACCAGATAAAGGAGGAAAGTGTGCAAGCCAGTGCCAAGACCCACAGAGGAGAGGATGCCCAGACCGACCCAGTAGGCACACCACAGCGTCTTCTTCTCCATGTAGCACACATACTGCAGAGGCCAGAGAGAGGGACGGTCAACCACATGGCAGAGACACATGCACAGAGTGTGAAGAAAACAAGAAAAGGGTAAGGGGAGGGAGTGGGGTGTGCACTGTGAGCAAGGAAGGGACAGAAAAGAGTGAAAGAAGGTAAGAGCAAAAGTGTGTGAAACAGAGGGTACTCTAGAGGCTGGGAGAGGGCAAGTGAGTGGTAGAAAGAAAGAGGGAGAGGAAGGAAAGTGAGGGAGAAACCTTTAGAGACAGAGGTTGTTGAGTTTAAAGGACAGAGCTGTAGGGTAGGAGTGTTCAGCACAGAGCACCATTATTCTTTTTTGGTGGCAGCCAGCTCTTACACAACAAGCAAACAGAAGAAAGCCAAGATCTCTCTCTCTCTCTTTCTGTTGCCTTTCCTCCTGTTCATCCCCCACTATCACTGCATCTATCACTGCTGTTTACACCTCCTCCTTGAAGCCAAGGCAGGTTGTTTTCAGGAGGAAGCATGGAGTGTGTAGATTACGGGAAGACGCGAGGGAATTGAGAAGTGGGGAGAAGGTGGGGTGGGGGCTCTGACCAGTAACTCCATTTCCCAGGAAACCCAGGAACACAAAAACAGCACATACGCTCTCTCACTTTACTGGCAGAATTCTGGGAAGCGCAGTGCCAGCCAAGGGAGATGTTACGCGTAGTTACTGAGAAGTGATTACACAACTCCGAAGACTGTAAATAACGCTGATTTTCTTCCCTTCTTATTCCAGTGGGTTTTAAAAACAGCAAAAATGTGAAAGGTCAAGAGTGAATTTTATAGCACGGCATGCTGTATTTGGACATTTAGGAGTATATTTATAAGAAACTGGCAGATACAACTAAACACATTTGTTCGTGCTGATATATAGTGCAAATATCAGCTGTTGACACTCAGACAATACAGTGGGTATACTACTGTCAGATGAAATCACAGATTTCAAGCACTTGCTGCAGCTGATCTGAATGCACGGGCAGGAGAAGCCAGCGATCTATCAAACCTGCATCAATTATACATATTGCATTCAGTGTTGCAGTAACGGAAAAGGTGAGAAAATATGATCTGCACATCATTATTAGCAAAAAAAAAGTGACTGCCACAAGATCTACTACATTAATAACTTATAATCTCCTCAAAACCCCCAACCCCCTTGCAAACAAATAATCATGAGATGCCAAGAAATACAATATATGTACAGTTTTAGTCACCTTCGTGTGTGCTCCTTCAATACGATAGGCAATGGAGAGGAGGATAAGCAGGATCAGCAGGCCAAACACAGACTGTCTTTGCTGCCAGAGCCTGGATGAAGAAGGAACGAATGAAGGTAGACAAACTTAAGAGGGGGCGGAAGTTAGTGGAAAACAAAGCAGCAAGACAATGTTTAGTAGGGGAATGAAAGTATGACGCCAGAGGAATCATGAACAAGGAAGTGTTAGTGAAAGAAAAGGATTTCAACTTTGGACAAGAGAGACATCTGTTGGAAGCTAATCAAATCACCGCAGGTTTTCACCCATATGAGGGGCGCGTTTCCAGATGGGGAACAGATCTGAGCCATATACAGCCTATAAAAGCATGTGCTCTGCCATAAGTGCTTTTACTTTCACCTCATTAACATGTGTGGAGGGGACAAAATATTAGAGGAACTTTGAACAGATCAGAATAAATCGAAAGCAGAAACACACAAACCTTCTCGCGACAGTAGCAAAGACTGATATTTATAAACTTTGAAAATTAAGAGATGCCGTGAAACAGCTGCTGTGTTGGACAGCATTTTATTGCACTCAGTTCTCAGTCACGTACAATCACCACTGCTGTGGACTGACGAAATGAACTGTTTAAAAAGACTAACGTTTATGTGTTCATCTTGAATGTCAGAATTATACGTTTTATGAAAAAACTAAAAAAAGACAGACATGCACAGGGCCTAAGCTAACGTATGTTGCTATTATCAGGTTTATTATAATGATGGTTGATGCTAAGCTAACTTTGTTTAGCGTTTGTGTACGTTGGCTAATCCTGTCCAATGACTCAGGACGTGTAAATATGAAGAAAGGCTTGGCCAGCTGATAAATTATAGTCAGTCTGTACGCAAGCGTTTGTTAAAACTGTTTCTTTCACATATTTACTTACTGTCGAAGCTGACAGGGAGACAATTTCAGAGTAAAAAGAAGCTCATGCAGCACTGGTCCCAGGTGCAAATAATTAGGCTTGATTAAAGGAAAAGTTTCCCAGTGAGTAGCATAAAATTAGCCCCTAGTGAGATGGGAAAAGCAAACAGTTGTCTCTATATGCTGTCGGCTTCATTCAATTATTTCAGGGACTGGTGTACACCATATTAGCATTGACATGGAAAACTGGTTCTTGTAATTAAAGGTTAGTTAGTACGGAGCCCCGCAAGGGACATGAAAAAATGTATCAACAGTATTGTATGTATGTATTGTATGAGTGTCTAAGTATGTCTTCCAAAAAATGGAAGCATTCTAATACGCTCAGAATTAATCCATTAAAAATACACAGGAGCGGGAGCCTGTTTGTGGAAGCCATGTAAATACAATGTAAATACAATGTTGGATGGCTGTTCTACTCCCTCATTTTCCCCTTGGCACTCACCTCCAGCCTCATCTCCTTAACTGAAGTCAGGCCTCTGACAATGAGCTGGCTAAACAACAACAGCCGGTCATAAGCAAACATTATGCCAGTTAATGTTAGCTTTGTTAATGTCCAAGTCCAACAGTGTTACATCCTCTTCAAATAGCGTTTCACATAAGAGCAGCTAATTGAGACTAACAGCAGCTAACACAAAGCTAACAGCAGCTGATTGTGGCTGACTGTTCACTGCCACAGACACCAGTACTGGATTCATTTGACAGGGTTTAGAGCGTCCTTCAGAGTAACTAGACATGCACACATACTGACAGTAGAGATAAACAGCGAACTGACAACCTGCACTTACTATAGCTGAACAGTGGACAGAGTCATTTGACTTACACCTGGAGTCGTTGCCATACACTTGAATTGGGATAGGTAAAAAACAGAATTTAGTTAACTTAGATTAGGATTTAGTCCAAATTTACTCTTGTGTTAGAGCATCTTTGCATGATTTAATTTGTCTTGATTCTGCAATTCTGTTTATTCACTAATTTATTTTAGCTACTACTTCCCTTTAATCCAGCTTTCATCTGAATGGCAGTCTCTCACAATCAGAAGGTTTAAACAGCATGTGGGTGGGACTTATGTGTGGCTATCTCACACATAAGTCTTTTAAGGATATCCCTTGTCTTTGAAACCATACACATCCAAGAGTAGAAAAAAAAAACCCTCTACAAATGTATTTTTGTTCAAACCAGAACTTCCATTCATTTGACCATAATGATTTGTCACTTACATGCCCTCCCCTCGCAAACCCCTATCCTAAACCTCCATTGTTTCACAGGTTATCTACATATTAAGAACAACAAGTGCATAGCCACAAGACAGGACAGTCTGTTGCCTTGAGGACTCCCACATGTTGTAAATTACAAACCGCTTTTAACAACATCCAGGATAAACCTCTCTGCATGCGAATGCACTAAAGCCCTAATGTGTTTGCATGTGTGCTGGGGAGTAGCAGCTTCTCTCACTCAGAACACTGCTCGTGGTGCTTGTGGCTCACCACATCCTCTTGTAGTTTTAGAAAATAAACACGTTGTCCTGACACGCTTAACCGCAAAGGCCCCCTGAGAGTACACTCTGACCTTCTTCTGGGCTCTTTGTTATTAGGTGTACAAAAGACATGCTTTCCACCACAGGGAACATGCCATCAAGACAAATTCTGACGTAGTCTGAGCTGATGTTGTTGCTTTGTTGGTAGGATGGTGCCAGTCTGTGTGGTGGAAATACCTTCTTGGTAGAAAGGAAGAGGAGTGCTAAATGAAAAAAGAAAATCATAAACAGATCATGTGGTGTCTCTGTTGTACTGTGCTAAAGACTTGTGACTGAAGATAAAACAGTGGTTAATAGTACTGAGGCAATCGACGTTACATCTTTTTTAGTAAGTGAGGAGTGTATAGTGCTACCTCTTCCTCTTTCTGTGCAATGAAAGCAGCAACTACCACTACAAATGAAGCTGAAAATACCACTGCTTAACTGAGACAAATCTATATGCTAATTTCCCAGTGAAACAAGTATTAAAAATTAAAGGGCAGCAGGACCAAACACACAGGACATAAATGTTTCAGGCTTTACCTTCTCCTTTTATTAGTGATTTACAGCCTGAGCAGATGCAAAGAACCTATACTGAAATAGCTTGTGCATCACCAAAGGTCTAATATTACCACATTGCCTGCTTTAACATTATCGTTAAATATCGATTTGAACAAACATAAATACTCTCTAAGCTGAGAGCATTCATTGAAGATGCTATGATGTCAAAAACAGATCAAATACCTCTGCAGAAACAGTGCAGTCATTTGGGGAGAGGCCTCCCTTTTACTCACCTCCACGTCCAACCTTTAAGGGTGATCAGCAGTTCCAGAGTGAAGTAGTGAAGTGTGAGCAGAGGTTTTTTCCATAAAACGAGGCCTTCACGCTCATCCAAGTCCCTCTGTCTCCCATCATCCACAGGAAGCCCTGAATCTTCTGTTTTTCAAGAACACACACATACACAAAAGTATGGGAGCTCAGGAAAACCAGTATAATACTGGTCCACTTACAGTAAAAGTACCATTAAGCATTTTTAGACTTTACCTGTCAGCTCCCCATTTTGCTGTTCCTTTACACCCAGACGCCTCTGAAGTAATTCACCTTCGGCCCCACACTTTGCCATCTCATTCATCTGGAAGGAGTCCTGCCGAGACAAGAGACAGGCCTTGAGCGCAGCGTCACGCACACTGATCTGCTTGCCAGATCTGAAACCGCTACTAGTCCAAAACAAACACAGAGTCACTTTCAATAACACGGAGAACCCCCAAACATTCTCCACTCTGAAGCATGTCTCCATACACACTCACACACAGCTGGTGTTTTTCCTACTCCTGCGTCCTGCAGAGTGCCAGTAACACAATCAGGCCTGTGCATGACCTAATAAGTACTTTAATTAGGATGGGCGCTGCTACTGGGAGCACATGCAACTTTTGAGAGGTTTCTCCCAATAATCAAAAAACTGTATATCAATATGTATAAATAATAGATTTAATGGTGTAAGACGGTATTATGTTTCATGCTTTCTCACTTCATTTACTCACACGACATCCGCACACCTCTTTGCTCGTGCCTGCAAGCATGTAAGTGTGTCACTACAGCACCTCGTGTCTCTCAGGAATCTATCAGTGAGCATCAAGATGGGGACTCTGACACTGAGGTATGCAGCTCACCATCTGGTGGAATAGCCAGTTCCTCTTGCAGACACACACACACACACACACACACACACACACACACACACACACACACTCTCAGAGCTCAAACCCTCTATTCTGTGCCCTAGGTCTCTGTCTTGTGTTTCCACACATAAACACTCAGAGTGTTTCGCTGATAACACAATGGCTCTTTAAAATCTGCACAGCACATTACTGTTGGCAGTGAGACTTCCGCTAACTGCTTGGCTGAAGGTTTAAGAATCTGAATACAAATGTATGTTCAGCATGTTTAGATGAAAACATGCTTCCTAAACACTGGACAGTAAAGCTTAGAATAGTTTGCAGGTTTTTTTGTGCTACTGAGATGTTGCACACAAAAGAAATGATATTCTTCTTATACAATTAGCCTGCAGGGCACGTGAAGAACCGCACATACACTCGATCGCAGATTTCAAACCTACGGGACATGCACTCATTAGAAGCACTCACTCAGTGCTTGATGCACACCGTATTCACTACAACAAATCATCAGCCCCTTTGCACATGAGAAAAAAGAGCTTTGTCCAAGAATCATGCTATTCATCATATCCTATCAATAGAAATCTGTGCCAAACCGGTCCATTTGTGCAAAACATGAACTTTTGCTGCCACAAATGTGTGCTTTATTCTGCAGAACAGCGATTTTGTTCAGGAATTAAATTGCAACTTGTGCGTCACAGCCAGTACCCAGTAAACAGTTTCATAACTACACTTCTGCTTATGTGAGACTCAGTAGCGCAACGCTGCTCCAGCACCTGATTGCGCAATCACTTCTACCAAAACAACTCAGACCTGTTGAGTAACTCTACTTGCAAGGGACAATGAGAAATTCAAGACAGAGCGCACACACTTCCAGATGAGAAATCTAATACGCTGTAATCGATTCACACTTTTGTCAAACACACGTAACCGCTGCACTCTGGAGACAGGTTATGAATTGAGTGTAAAACAAAAACAAAGGCCTTAAATATGACACCAAAGTCTGTTCTAGAAATGCATGATGCGCAGAGAGTAAACTCACCGTTCGGCTGGTGTCTAGTCTGCAATGAGCTCTGAGCTTGTAAAAAAAAACAACAAAAAAAACCCTGTGGTGGAGCCCCAGTAGCAATGTAGGGCAAGAGCACGCTTCCCCATGAATTGCATCATAACTTGAGTGCAGGGTGTGGTGATGAAGGGGGCCAGTGAGGGATGGAGCATTGATGCTGGGTTTGTTGGGGGTGGGGGAGGCTGACAGAAGAAAGACACACAAACACAGAAAGAGGAAGAGATTTCATCTTTTGCCTGGTAAAACCTCCAGAGAGGCAGTCTAATTAAGACTCTATAAATAAGTGGATCACTTTCCTGGAGCACACTTCTAACACTTCTCAGTCCTCTGTAGGTTTCACATTGAGGGTGCATCAATGGCATCGCGCAAAGAGAGCTCGGCTAATTCTCAAATTAGAAAAAAAAAAAAACAAACCCCCAAAACTAAGGACATTGCTTTTTTCAAGGCGTAACTAGAGACCTCAGCTGTCTACTGGCATGTTTGAGTTCCTGTCTCATCTCATTTGCCAGAGTTAAAAAAAGAAGTTGTCCAGCGAGGTCACTCGTCTCCCACAGGTGGAAGGTGTTTCTGCGAGGACTTGAACAGAGTTCAGATTTTTCTGATTTATTGTCTCCTGGGATCTTGTTAAAAAAGTGAAGTGATGGGAAGATTCCCGAGCACGAGGTGTCATTTACCACCTGACTGCACAACACGGTGAGCTTACAATGAGAAAAAGTACAGCCTCTGCTCAGCATCTGCCAGGACACATATGAATTTAGTTCAGTTATATTTATGTCAGTCTTGACCCGGCAGAGGTAATTTAGTTCACATTAAAAAAAGACACCAAAACATATTACAATAGTTTCCAATAAAAAGTTTTCCCATAGAATTTTATTTTGAGATTTTTTTTGTATATGTAGACCTCCAATCTTTGTTTTTCTAATATGGAAAATATTTGTATTATTTATTTTTTAATATATATATTGATATAAAATAATATATATTGTTAAGCGTCATAGTTTTCTGTGTGTGTGTGTGTTTAAAACACAATCTTCTAGATGAAATGTTGTCTGTTATAAAAAGGTTTGATGCAAAATCATAGCAAAATATCAACTGATTCTATAATATTGTGCTCCCTAGTACTCATCATACGCACTAGAGGAAAGGCATATAGTTACACAATCCTTCATAACACTTCACCTGTAAATGCAAACGAAGGAACTCTTTGCTCTGTCAGTCAGCTTGCAGTCTGATTTTCATGATGTGGGTCAGTGGACGGGGTGATCTAATGTCAGACATGCGGCGTGGGATTACTGTGAAATAATGTATAGCAGCATGTAACAGAACATAGCTGTTTTGTTCAATAGAGGGCAGTGTTACCTTGAAGTTTAAGCACTCCACTGGGATTATTGGGGTCACGGTTGGGAAAGTGGAAGTGGGGATTATGTGTTACATAATGTCTGTATTTCCTGTGGAGTCCCGGCAGTTAGTGTCAGTTAGAAAGTGTAATGATTCATTTTGATTAGCTCTCAGAGGGAAACCAGAGACATGTTTTGTTTGCTAAACTACATTTTAACCTGTTAAACCTCCAGTGGACAGCATGTTTAAAAAACAAAAAGCTCATGCCTGGAGAAACACGTCATGCAAGAGCTCTTCAGGAGTGATGGAGAGAAGCAAGAAAACACGCGAGTGCTAAAAACGCGCTAAAATATTTTTATTTGTCTGACAATATATGGCACGTGTTAGTATAACAGTTCATATCCTGGTGAGTGTGTAGTGAAGTGGAAGCGTTCAGGAGAAGACTTTCCAATGCTGTAACAAACTACAGAGGGAGGAGAGAGATCCATGACCAGCTGCTGGAGGATGGGCAGATAGCTGAAGAGAAGATAAACGCACTGGAAAAAAGAACATGACCAACACAATGTAAAAGTATTATACCATAACAACTCGACTAGACATCGTGACAAGGAAGGAACTTTTATATACACACCGTTCGTGGGCTGTAGTCTCATAGCAGGCTACAAACTGATGCTCACGCTAGAATAATGCAGTGCACGTCACTCCTCTGTGGAACATTTCAAAATAAGTTATGGCACCGCTATGATGACATCCTTGATGATTGACTGTGTATCCAGGTTACAGCAACAGATGGAAACAAAAATAACTAATCTGGAATGACGAGAATGAAAAAAGCCTGCGCTGGGAGCTTTTGGCTCAGCGGGAAACATTAATAAGAAAAATGGTGAGAGGCATGCAGAAGTGTATTCTTTTACACATTTTGACTTCAGCCAAAAAAAACATCACGACAAATGTTGTTTCATGTCAGAGTTCAGGCCTGGTCACGACCCTGTCACGTACACCAGCTGGCCAGTATTAAACATCATCGAGCAGATTTCATTGATGTCAATGTCAAAAAGCAAATTTCACCTCCACTTTAACCGGTGTTGATTTCATGTCCTGATTGCACCGAATGACTTTGCTTTGTGCAGGAGGCAGAGAATCAGCAGCTGAGGCACAAAAAATGAACACCTGACTGCTGAGGTGACGTCTGAGGCTCCGAGTATACTCGTTGCAACGATTTAACACTAAATGTTGTCTCTAATGGCTGGAGTCGTGTGAAAGCTGATAGAATTTCCAACTAAATCAGCCACAGTCACGCTCTGCTCTGCTTCTCTTTCAGCTGTATTATCTCAGGGAGAAATATCAGAAAGATCAGAAAATGAGGTCAGCTCTGCAGAAATGAAGGTAATTCTTGTTTCAAATTGCTTATTTGACCAAATAGCATATTTATAGGTGTAGTAAAGTAAGACAGAAGACGGCTGGTATTTTCTGTGTCCTGTAGCACAAACTGGAGGAGATACAGGACGTCTTACATAGTAAGGGTGAAGAAATACTGACTTTCAGATGTCATGTTTGCTCAGAGTCTTTTCGCTGTCAGAGATGTGATGAGTTGATTGGAATGTCAGTCTGTTCAGAGACTTAAATATGAATAAAGATTGCTGACTGCGCTCAAAAGTTTCTATTGTTTTGTCTTTTGTCTGCAGGCTCTAAGAAACGAGCAATGGGAATTACAGAAGCAGCTGAATACCAGACAGGAAAATGAACCTCTGTAAGCAATGCAATCATTTATGCTCCATTACTGCTTTTAAAAAAATAGAGTCTCAGTTACTCAGTGACACCATTAACCAGTACTTAACATGAACTGAAACTACTCTAAGTGCAGCACGCTCCAGTCTTTGATGAGAATGTTGAACATCTCTCTGTTTCTATATTACAATGAGCCAACGTGTGTTTTCTGCCATCTGTCCGTTCTTGGCTTTGACAGAGCTGCACTGCGCGTTTGGAGAAACACAAAATATGGTGAACATAGCACAGCATCATTATTTAGCATCTTTAAGGAAAACATATTTAAAAGCAGCTTCACAGCTAGCTCTTCCTCACATTTCACTCTTTGGGAACTGCTTCGTTGTGGTCAAGTGATTCCATTTTAGTGACTGTTTGGAAACAGAGGCGTTTACAGTCCTTATTTTTGCAATAAAAGGTAATGAAGTAACATTTCATATCTGTGGGTCATGAGTGGGACTATTTCACATCTAGACACTGCACATTCCTGAGCAACCATAATCAGTAATACCATAATCTGTTTATTTTATACCTTTGTCTTTGTACAGATTCCACAAATAAGATACAACATTCAGGCACAAAACGTCGAGTGGCCCCCTAATTTCCAGGCCAAGATAGTAAACACATATATTTTGCCAAATGTCCATTTATTGCTTTTGTTTTATAAGAGGAAACCCAAATTCTGATTCTAATTTGAGTATTATGTGTTTATGCTTAGTTGTTGGTGTAACTGTGTCAAGCTCATGTGGGAAGGAGTTATGTTAGGAGGGATCATCCTCAGAGCGCTCGTTTGGGTGGCCTCTGTCTATGACACTCTACATCCCGCCTCTAACCTGCGGGATCTTGTTTTGGACCTCTACACTCCACCTAACTAACGCTCTAGCATTAACATCCTTTAGAGAAAAAAAACACTTGCACAGCACCTTCACCCAGCCCTGGCTCTCCCCAGGGCTGTGTACTAAGCCCACTTCAATACTCCCTCTACACATCTGACTGCAGTCCCACCCACCCACAGAACATCATTGTCAAATTTGCTGATGACACAACGGTGGTGGGGCTGATCACAGGGGGAAATGAGGCGGCCTACAGAGATGAGGTGCTGAAGCTGGAAGAATGGTGTGCATTAAACAACTTGGCACTTAACATCACCAAGACCAAGGAACTCATCCTGGACTTCAGGCGGAACAGAGCTGCCCCTGCCCCCCTGCACATCAATGGCGAATGCGTAGAGCGAGTGGAGTCCTTCAAATTCCTGGGCATCCACATCTCTGCAGACCTCTCCTGGTCAGTCAACACCACGGCACTAGTCAAGAAGGCCCAGCAGCGGCTGCACTTCCTAAGGGTGCTCAGGAAGGAGCAACTAAACACCCAGCTGCTGGTGACCTTCTACAGAT
>VURO01005957.1:4647-22986 GCA_015108175.1 Pelvicachromis taeniatus
CAGACACTTTGTGCTCAGTTGAACAAAAGATCTGTGATCTAGACAATGAAGCATCTGTTAATAGCCAGGTCTGCAAAATGTCATTTTTAAAAAAAATTTAAGAATAAAACTTGTGGGTGTTAACATGTAAACATTGTTATAACTACATAATTTGTAACATGATGTGGAATATTGACGTGCCATGGGAATACTGTGTAAGTATCTGGTTACATTTAGGTTTCAGGTTTTATTGAGGTTTTTCGGGATACAAAGGAGAGAAAAAAGGAGAGATTGCTCAGCCTGTTGGACACAGAGACTTTTTCAAAAATGAAAACTGTTATCTTGTTTCCTTTTTTTGTGTTATTTAAATCTTGGTTGTTTTACCTCTGCGAAGCCTCCATTACACAATTTCAAATGAATTACTGGAAAAAAGAGAGATGGAAATAAATAGATAGTAACGCAGGGGGATATAATAAATGTAGCAAGGCAGACAGAAAAAGGCAGGAAATGAAGGCAATATTTTCTCTTCCTGGACTACATAATGATGTTGTATTAAATCTGAAGGCAGAAGATAGAAATTTCCAGCCTGTAACGTTTTGTTTTTCAGAGGAGAAACAGTTTTGCACCGTGTACCTGTTTATCACACTGCTAAGAGTTTTGGTTGATTACTAGAGTGATAAAATGACAGCAGCAATTAATACTGAAGCATTTTCAAAGCCAAAACAATGAGTGATGTGTTGGGCTTTTTAAATTTTTTTTTTATTTTGCGGCAACACAAAATGCCAAGCGCAGAGTGCATCGTGCACAATGAATAAGTGTGGGATGTTCATTCACAAGACACAGTGAATGAACGTAGCTGGAGATAGCTGGTATTTTGTTTGAATGATAATAAATCAGCATTTGCACTGAGAACAGATGTCAGAACCACATTTGTTTCTGTCACAGTGTCGATCTGCTGCCATCTCATAATTTCCTCAACAAACAAAATGCATAAAAGCCCGTACACAGTAATAACAGCGCTGCTTAGGGAGATAAATTAATGTATTGAAATCAATACAATATGAAATATTTTTAAAGATCACAAACATTAATTTCTTATACAATTTAGATCAGTTTTCTATTATAAGTGATTGGGAAGACACTGTTTTTTTATTTGTTATTTTTTTATACTTGTGGTTTGTATCGTTGTTTTGTACTACAGTCAAACTTCAGTATAATTATAGTAATTAACTGTAATATCATTTAAATTTTTGTTGTTAAAAATGGCAATAGGTGCTTTGCAAAACTGTTGCTAATATTACTGCAGCACTTTCAAAGCAACACCTCAGAAAATTTTAGCAGCCTCAAATTTGACACCAGCACAGAATCATCATATATTTGTTGTCTTCATCGTCAATAAACCAGGCTGCTACAAACAAGATGAAGCTCATCAAATCTGAGCGCACTCAAGTCCAGCAACGTAACAATATGGCTGGTGCGGTTCACACGTCCATGTAATCTGCGTGTTTTGCATGGGTCGACACATATTTCTGATGAAATACCACTCTTATAAAACACTGAATCTTATAATTCCATTTGTTGAAAACGAATACTGTACAATGTTATGTAACATTTAGGTTAGAGGTCTTCTGTCACTACATGTGGGTTGATTGGCAATTATGCTACACATTAGTGAGAAGCTAAAATGTCTCTCTTGCCATCTAAAAAAGAAACTTTTAGATTTCTTGCCCTCACTCTGCCACATCTCTGTTCACGCAGAAATAGCTGAAATTTAATTAGAGGTCCAGGTGAATATTTGTGTTCACAATACTGCGTTAGCTTCTGCCTGTCTGGCCCGCCAGCAAAAATTCCATTAATTTGGCGACTTCTTGTCCCCCCAGCTTGCATATTATATGCACGCATACACACACACACACACACGCGCGCGCATTTATCCAGTATCACTTCCAAAAGGACAGAAGGTACGATTATTTTAGGGTAATCATGCACGTTAAAGGATTCATGCATGAAAACTGTTTTCACATAAACTAAAAACCGTCATCTTTCATAAACCCTTTTGAGAGTCTGAACTGAAGAGCAGACTTTGAAACATTTGAATACCAGAAGTTTCATGCGACTCAACTCAGCAAGTAGTATCGAGCTCACCCTGTGAGACATTTCTTTTTAACATAAAGTCAGGTAATGTAAGCACCCTGCTCCTCCAGTGTCGGTTATTCAGTGGCCTAAAGATTTAAAAAGATGTAAAGCAGCCTATTGGAAAACACGTAGCCCTGCTTTGTAATCCGGTCCGAGCAAGGCCATTCCTCAGATGTTCCTCAGATGGTTTCCTATGGCAACTAAATTGGACAAAACAAAAAGAGCAGGACTCCATCAAAGCGCTGACACCACAGGTATCGAGGCTTTAGCATTTCCACGTTGTCAGTCAGAGTTATGCATTAAAAAGTGTCGAGGAGAGCAGAAGTAATAATACTTCATCCTGGTGACCAGAGAGGCTTGAAAGCAGGAAAACCAGATCCAGTGTTCACTGAAACTGCACCCACTGTTTGTTGCTTCCAGCCCTTGGGTTGGTCACCTGATCTCCCCAACCAATGAATCATACCCTCTCCCCACATCCCTTTTTTTCTGGCAGTTTATATTCTGTAACTACAGTCCTTATATACCCTCGCAGGGTCTGCCAGAGCAGTGCAAATGTGTGTGGTTGTGAAGTTTTGAGGGCATAAATAAGTGATATCTGCTCATCTGTTGAATAAGCGTGCCATTGTCGGAAGCGAGGCTTATTCACTTGCGTCTGTGTGAGTGTCCTTATGCACTTAAAGACCCACCATCTGGAACGTAATTACAGACACAGAGAAATGAAAAGTAGAAAGGTAGGGAGGAGATAAAGAGAGAATAAACGATGTTGTGGCAGAGAAAATTGTCAAGGATGATGCATAAAAGAAAAAAAGCTAAATAGAAAAACAATTGAAATAAAGAGTAGGAGATAGAAATGGGAGGAATGACATATATCAGAGAGAAAGTGTAGAGTGTGATTCTGTGCCCGCACGTCTGCCCTTCCTGCTCCATGCCCGTGATTGAGGGGCAGAAGAATTGATCCGCCAAAGCTCCGCCCCCAAATCGCCGTTTCTCAATTGCGGGTCCGGACTTGCGTTCTCGGCAAGACCGCGCTTGCCGAGAACGCGAGTCCGGACCCGCGATTTGTGCAACTGGAACACCAGCGTACTCGATGATGTCACAGGTCAGGTGAACGTGACCGGGCTGGTCTCGCGAAATGCATGACGGGTTCTTTGGCTCCACCAAGTCCAATAAAGTTTTATATAAACTTTATTTATCACACTTTTAACATAGAGTTAGGAAAAAACAAAGATCACATTGTAGTATTACAATGAAAAGCAATGAAAGTGACGGGGACAATGACATAAAAAGTAAGTACAAAAGAAAGATAAATAAATAAAAATAAAATAAAAGGAACATAAATAAATAAAAAGGGCAGCACGGTGGCACGGTGGTTAGCACTGTTGCCTCACAGCAAGAAGGTTCTGAGTTCAATTCCACCATCAGCTCGGGGTCTTTCTGTGTGGAGTTTGCATGTTCTCCCCGTGTTTGCGTGGGTTCTCTCCGGGTACTCCGGCTTCCTCCCACAGTCCAAAGACATCCACTAAGTGGGGATAAGTTAATTGGAAACTCTAAATTGCCCATAGGTATGAATGTGAGAGTGACTTTGAGTGCGACTGGTTGTCTGTCTGTGTGTGTTAGCCCTGCGACAGACTGGCGACCTGTCCGGGTGTACCCCGCCTCTCGCCCTAAGACAGCTGGGATAGGCTCCAGCGCCCCCCGCGACCCTGAAAAGGATAAGCGGCTGCGAATGGATGGATGGAAATAAATAAAAATAAAAATACAAGTCCACACAAGTCACCACCGATGAATGCTCGATAAAATGGGCAGAGGCAGCGTGTATGGTGTGTGTGAGAAAGTGTTTTACAGTATTTGGTTCAGAATCTTTTTTTTCTAGATTTTCCTCATTTAAAATTGGGTGCGTCTTATTTTCCGGAGTGTCTTATAGGGCGAAAAATACGGTAAATCATAAACAGGAACAAACCCTGTGTTTCTGCTGTCTTTGTTCCACATTCCACGTTTCCTCTCCAAAATCTGAAATATTCATGGATTTTGAATTTCCCGCACGCTCACAAAGTAGCCAGCAATGCTGCCGAGGGTTTCTCAGCGTTGTCATATACCGGCCGTAAGTGTTGGAGAAAAAAAATATTTAAGCCTGTGTCACAACCAATTTTACCCCTGCTCTCTGAGAGTGAATGATTTCCACATTCAGATATGCTGCCTTCATCTGCTGCGAGAGGCGACTGCTGACCGTAATCAACCCTACAATAGCTGCTCTCACCGTCAGTGCAAATGTGTTCTGTTGAACTCTGCCACCTGCTGCAATGGCAAAATCAGACAATAAATCAGTCAGTATTACACAGTGACTGTTGTATAAATTGTGCTTTGCTTGTTGACTTTATATCAGTAAAATATAAACACATCCATCGTAGATTCATTATAGAGTGGATGGAGTCTTTAAAAAGCCAGAAATAGTCTCACTTTAAGGTCTTAAATGGGACGACGGAGTCTTAAACATGCCTATTATCCGACTTATTGTCAGAAATTTCCAATTTGGTTTCTTCCTGGTTTACTCTCACATGGAGATAGAGTTGGTTGTATTACACACCCTGTTTGTGTTGTGGTGCTTCAATTTTGTCCCAGGATTTTGAATTTTCTTAGGCAATGGAAGTCTAATCTGTTAGTGTTTTATAGAGTTTGTTATTTATACTTAACAGGCACATTATTAGCTATATCTTTCTAGTACGAGGTTGGAGCCCCTTTAGAACCACATGAATTCTTTGTGGCATAGATTCAACGAGGTGCTGGAAACATGAGATTTTAGTCTATATTGACATGATAGCATCACACAGTTTTACATTCCAACACGTCCGTCCCAAAAGTGCCCTATTGAAATCTGGTAACTGTGGAGGCCGTTTGAGTACAATAAACTCAATGTCATGTCCAAGAAACGTGGAAAGCAACAATACGCAAATAGGTTGCAATGTTTAAGTGCAGCAAAGGGTCCAAAGTGTGCCAAGAAAATGAACACCAGCAGCATGAACCAATCATATAGGGCGGGACAGATCCCTGATTCTGTGTAAATGCTCTGTTTCCTATTCTTAGCTGATGAGAGTGACACTTAGTGGTGTCTCTGCTGCGATAAACCATCTACTTAGAAGGATTATGTGTTGTGCATTGAGAGATGCTGGTTAATGTAACTACTTTTTGAGCTTTTTAGCAGTCGTTTTCCTTTGGCCTCTGACATCACCGCTCACTGTATATTTAGTCTTTTTTGGATGATTGTGTAGGAAAATCCCAGCAGATCAGCAGTTTCTGAAATACTCTGAAATACCAGCGTGTCTGACACCAACAATGATGCCAAATTAAGATTCACTTTTCTACTTTTCGACCCGATTCTGATGCTGACTTTAAACTCCAGTAAGTCATTTGGACCATGGTGACTAGGTGACTGCATTGAGTTGCTGCCATGCGATTGATTAGATAACTGCATTAATGAACAGTTATTCTATCTGATGAAGTCCTTGAGTTGTTTCTTATTTTGCCTCATTTCCTTATATCATTATTATATTACTTCATGTATGTGTTTCCTTCCTTGTGTAGTCTGTGTGTTCCTAATTTTGCGTTCCATGTGCGTTTTGGATTTTGTTCATTGTGCTTACCTGGAGAGAACATTTTTGGACTTTGTGAGAACAATCAGCCGAAAACGCTGAACGGTCGTCAAAAAAGAATCGCACTCGATGCAGCAGATTGTGACACAGTTTGTTTTTGTTTGAGAGACTTCATTTCCAGAAAAGTTCATTTCCTGGTGTCTTTTAACACAAATTTAATTAGCTAATCTCAGAGGAGACAGAAATGTGTTTTCTATTTTTAAAAAAAATATATTTTCATATAAAATTTTCTTTAATTTAACTTTAAAAATTGATTTATAAGATTTATAAAAGTTTTGAAAATGTCATTGTAACGCAGACCCAGCGTTGGGAAGTGATGAACAAACTAAAAAAAGAGAGATGACTGATTTGCGTTCTTTTGTCTGTGTCCACCTTAAATATTTCAGCTGGCATGAACTACACATGCTTACAGAACAACAGTCTTCAATTTCTAGTTGAAATTTATGTATGACATTGAATTTATTACCTCATCAGTCAAGATAACCAGAGATTGATGAAGAAGAGTGTCAAAGCTCAGAGCAGCCCCCTGAGCTCTAATGAGTTTTCCATACCATTGAACCCTTCAGATATGAGTTTGCGTTGATGTGAGATTAGTGCCTTTAATTTCAGAACCGGCACAGAAGATAGCGAGAAGACATGAAGAAATAAGCAATTAATCACATCTATTATTTTACCGTTTGTTCATCTGCTGATGTGAAATCCATATTTCACTGAAAACAAGCAGCCAGAAAAGACTGACGGCAAAAATACGGGTGTGAAAAGTTTGTGCGTATCATTACACAACTTCAGACGTTTCTTATAAGATGGATTACAATCAAGTGCTACGCATGCAGTTAGAAGTGCATTGTCATTTTGTGTATCTACAGGACTGAAGGCACAGTGAATGTGTGTGTTTAAACTACATTTTGACAAGTCCTCCGTAAATGTCGGAGCCACCTTTGGAAAAGATGCATTTCATTTCTTTAACATCTCTGTTTAGTGATGCACATTACAAAACCAAATTGTAGCTAATCAAACAGTTTAAAAATGATCAGCACATAAACAACATAGCACTCTGGGGACCTTTGTGATAAAGCTGGGCAGGCTTGTATTGTGTGGTTCCCTGATTTAGGCCTGAAACAATGAGTCCTTTATACTTACAATAAATCAAAACCAATATGTAGCAAGAGGGTGTTACTTGTTGTGATGAATCTGCAAATAATTATCACCTTAGCACTGTAGCGCTTTCAACATTTAGCTTGTGTTCTGGTTTTATGGCCCATGCCTTCGCTCTGTTTTCATCAGCACTGTTTCTGAAGCTATTTACAGTGACAACACACTGATGACATCCCTGTACTCTTAATCACAACTTTTGATACCTCAGTCTATATTAAATAAAGACGTAGTTAGACAACCATCAGAATAGGGAAACCACCCTCACTATCTTCTGGCGCAAAATCTGTCATTTTGTTTGATAAGCAGGCCTGAAAGATGACAGAAATCACTCAGTTCAGGGGGAAAAAAAGCATCAAGAGTTGATCCTTGTAGACTTTCAAGCTGTAACGAGTTAAACAATGAGTGACAACTGAAAACGGCACAATCTCAATGGTTAAACTCCAATCCAAAGTCAGATATTTCAGGTTTAAATACTGATGACTGATGATAACATCTTCAGTAATGGTAAATTAATTGGTTCTGCAAATCCTTTGAATATGTTGACATGATGAAGTACAATTTTCAGGTAACTGTACTTTACTTGAGCAGTTAGTTTTCTGGGTCGTAGTACTTCTATCTAGCTAACCCTACAAATGAGGAGCGTGAATAAAGGGAGCAACTCGTTGTAAGTAGCAGGTAATTTCAAATGAAACGTTTCAATCAGCTCAACAATCATCAGCAAACACACAAACTGTTTTTATGCAGCTTAGACGCAGCGTGTTGCTAGCTAAAGGTTCAGCTGTTGTATTTTACAGGGAGAGAAAAGGAAGAGAGCTAACTTTACTCAGAGACGGAGAAAGATGCTGTTCGATAAACTGGAAATGTAAAGCTTACATGTATATCCTCATGTTTTTAAATCAGTTATTGGGTCTGTACATGTGACATTACGTTTTTTCATTTTCACATACTGTGTGTGCTACCGTTGTATATAGTGTGTTAGCTTACTTATTTTGTAATTGTTTGTATTTTATTGTATTTTTTTCTTCCGCTATCTGTACCTGAGCTGAGGTAAAGCACAAATTTCCCCACCGTGGGATCGGTAAATCTTATCTTATCTCATCAATCTTATTTTGTGAAACATGTTGCAAATTTTAAAAAAAAAACAAAACAAAAAAACCAGAGGTAGACAAACCATATTATTTAAAGGATGTATGACAATGCTATTAGGTTAGCTCAGGATAGACAGGTTAGCTTACTGTAAAGTGATGGATTGAAAATAAAGCATTGTGTTGGACTGGTTCACAGTGGCAGAACAGCAGCTAGTAGAAAACAGCCTTCACAGAGCTGCTTTTTACTTTCTTACTTTGAGTACATTTCAGAGCTGTACTTTTTCACCTTTCCTTGAGTAAAGAAGAAAAATCAACACCTTAACTTCTACTGAAGTGTTTTTTTAACACCAGTACCTGTAATTCTACTTAGGCACAGAGTGTGTGCACTTTTGCCACATCCGCCCACCCTACCATGTGGAATCAAAGCTTGTGACTGAGGAAGCTGAAGTCAACTGAAGTCAGAATCATTTTGAGATGCTTTTGCTTTGTTGCACGTTCCATTATCATACAAGTAGCCCTGGGTAAAAAGAATTGAAAGAACTATAGTCTCTTAATATATATACAGGCCGTACGTCAACACCAAGCCATTGCTAAACCATTACTTCATTGCCATCACAAGAAGCAGCTTAGACTGTTGATACAGGGCAGGTTAAACTATATTCATCTTCAGTTTAACCTGAGATTAAAGTGACCAGAGATCACAGAAAGCTGAGAACATCCAACTTTGAATGACCACAACTGAAACAACCTTTGCTGATGTTAAGTGCTGAGACCTGTTAACCTTTACTCAAATCTCAGGCGAGTAACTGAAGCAACTACCAATGTCAACATAGGATACCACTGATTGACATATGACTTGGTACTATATAAAATATTATTTTGTTGTCTTTACCTTAAAATATAACATGCCTTGAGTCAGCTGTTGTTGTGAATAATTAAAACTGAATTGGACTGAATTTAATTAGAAGGTTAGTTTGGCAACTGTTGCCTGGAATGTTCGGACGCTTCAAATCAATCCGCAACGGGAAAATGACTTCCAGTGTGGATGCATCTGAAGATTCCAGACAATCAGGAGTGATTGTCTGGAGTCGTCACTAAGCTGCCTCAAAAGACGCTTTACTAATCACCACAGGTGGAAATATTGGCTATACTATAAGTTAATTAATTTAGTCTATGTGGGCTGAAATATTTTGTTATGATTTTCTTTTAATCTAGAGACAGTTGTACAACACATGAGTCTTTTAGGAATACTCAGAAAATACACTAACAAACGTGCCACAATCAAAGTCAGTCGAGCTGCACACCTGCATCTGCAAGATTTTATGCATTGCGCTGCAGCCACGTGATTTGCTGATTGGATAATTGTATGAATAAGAAGGTGTATACGTGCGCCCTGCTAAAGTGCTTGGTGGTGTTTTTGCAGTGAAACAATCAATGAGTTCCCAGTGTTAACGTTGCAGTGGACGACAAGCAGTTGTAGCCTCATGGTTGGAGACTAAAGCGACAGATTTATACACGATACAGACAGGCAGTCAAAAAGATAGAAAGGAAGACGAAAAAGCTCACCGCCTCTGAGTGATTTCCACTCTCTCCTCACCTGTATAATTTAGACCATCTGCCACAGTCACACAGACACAAACACCTCACTGCATGTGTGTGTGTGTGTGTGTGTGTGTGTGTGTGTGTGTGTGTGTGTGTGTGTGTGTGTGTGTGTGTGTGTGTGTGTGTGTGTGTGTGTTGCCTGTGATGGGCAACACTTGGACCTATAATTAAGAGTAGATATGATTACTGCTGTGAAGGTACTCTTTAGTGCTGGGGGAAAAGAAGTGTAGGTTATCATAGGAAGGTTTGACTCACCTCAACAGGTGTTCCCTCTAGGTGCTGGGAAAAAAGGCAAAGCCCACAGTAGTGGGACTAAATAACCCAAAAGGTTTGCATTTTTCCAATCACAACAGAGGTGTCATTTATGTCCCCGTCACGAAGCGTGACCTGGACCCAGACTGAGCCCTGAGGAGACACGCTATTGATCTGCACAGCCAAGAAAGCCAGCTGCCATTAAAGCCATGACAGTGGAACTGTACGGCATCGATCGGCAGCGCCGGGGCCCCACCATATTATTTATAGAGGAGAGCTCCATCCACTACTCTCTTATGTCTGATAATTGATGGCAAGTGAGGCCTTGCTTCCTACCCTGACCCCGACAAACTGAAAGTCAGATGGATTACATCTAACACAATTATGATTGATATTATCAGATTACGCCACGCACGACAAGGCATGCTGGGTGAGCAGAACTGGGGCATGCACTGTTAGAGGATGTCTGGCTTTATTCCTCCAGTGGGAAAAATGGTGAGCCTGTGGTGAAGGTGCGTGTGTGAATTTAACTGAGTCAGCGCATGTAGAGGTCCCAGTGAGGCTAGCAATCCTAGAATATCCAGTATCGTCTTATCTAAGAATCAGATATAAAACACGCGTGTTGCAGCCTATGTGTTTACGCCTACATATTAGAGCTTCCACCTGGTTTGAGATGACGATTACAACTCTCCTACAGGTAGTGTGAAAATATCCTTGCAGTTGACTCGGGTTAATTAATACATTTGCCAAAGTTAAAGTTGCCACATTGCCTCATTGATTTATTTCCACCACTTTCATAAGACTCCCCAAGCAGAATGATTGCACTGAGATCTTCACATTTTCTTCCACCTCAGTTCATTAACATTGTTTTATGGTTTTGTGGGTTTCCCTTTCTTTTCTTTTTTTTTTTAAGGATTTCCTAAAAGAAAAAATCTCAAACTTTTTCCTGATTTCCCGTGAATAAATTCTACTGTGAAAACATTCGCTTAACAAGGAGTCAGAGTGTAAAACAAATTAGTTTCCAAGCAGTTTTTGCATGCAGATCCAAAACGTGACATTTGATTTTGTATGTTTTTATCTACAGTGTGAGAAAGCTTGCCCATGCTCATTCGCTTGGCTATGAAACCACTATTGTAGATGAGGCTGGCTGAAAGTGGTGTATTCACAGAGCTACAGGAGCATGCAGCACAGACTCTTCCTGTCCCACCAATGACTAGCATACTGCTCTCAATCCATTTCTTTATGTAGTATTATTATGAGGTTTACTTGCATTTTTCCCCCCTCTAATCCAATTATTCTGAATGACTATAATGTGATTCAGACATTGTTTATTATTCAATTACAGGACATATCGCTCTCTCAAACATGCAACGCTTGCTTGTAAAGTCCCTCTTTATAGCTAAGAAGTTTCTGCATTCTTTGGAGCTCATCGTGATGGGGAATTGAATTAACATGACAGAAGGAGTAGATCCTTGTGAGGCTTAAATTCTAACGACAAGTCTGTTAAAATTCATTTTCCACTCTGATTAGATTTAGTGTGATCATCACGACTTCACAGATATGTCTGTACTTCATTCATATTTGAGGGAAGAAAACATAAATCTCCCAAATTGGTTCCAGTCTCTTCTTGTTAAAATGATGGAGATTTATAGCTCGACTGTAGCACAAGGTCTCGGCCGTTTGCCTCTTCTTGCCAACATCAGCTTCATAAATACACCAACAAAAATGTCTTGAATGGTCACAGCAATTGCCCCAGATTAAATTAAATGTACATCTTTCTCCTGTTAGATTTGTATGCCCAATTAGTTAGAAAAGCTAAGATTCTTACTAGATACTGATGGTGGTTTTATGGCACAGTAGTGCACAGACTACATGTCTGCATAGTGCTTTAGAATGAGATGCATAATGACTTCCAGTAGGTGCTGCTGTCCCATTTTATATATTACTACTTGTAATATAGTAGCTGTGATAGATTTTAGGGTTGGAGTTGGAGCATGTTCGCACTTTGCATTTAAGATATTCATGTGTAAAAATGAGAAGATGGGAAGCTGTAGTATAGCAAAGAAAATGTTTTTTTGAAAATCGATATGTACATGTGGCTAACAGTATGTGAAGTGTGCACAACACAGTGAGCTGTAAGATTCCTGTAACAGTGTGAAGAAGTGAAGGAGGGGACCAGGAACAGACTGGCTGGCTGACTCGCCTGTCTCTCTGGCCAAGTACATTTTAACACCTGGAGTCCTGGCAAGATCCTCTCTAAGCACCTCACTAGGAGTTATTAAGAGCCCCCCCAAAAAAGGTGATTCAGCTGATCTGGGTGGGGAGGTATTGAGTGTCAACCAAACAAAACAAAAAAAACCCCTAACATTTCCATTCAAAAGATGATGTAACATTACACTCTTGCTAATCTCTATCAGCCTAATTTAATGGTTTGTGATATTTGATTTCATTTTTTACTTCAGCAAAGAGAGGAGATACTATATGTATGGTGAACATATGGCACATATTAGATTACACATATATTGTTTTGTTTCTGCAGTATCCTCTTTCTCATCCACTGGCTTCATGCAGCATATGTTCTCTGCCATTACTCATATCACAGAAGCTATTAAGGTTTATCTGGTATCTGATACCAGCAGTATGTTATATGTTCATAAAGGGCCGCTAAGCTCCAGGTAACTCTTTTTATTCCCCTCAAAAAATGAACTGTGAACTTGCTGCAAACATGGGGCATAGCTGCAAATGCATTTACCTGTTGTGGATACCTATTTTTTGGAGCTATACCAGCAACTAAATATACCAGTAATTAAAGCACAAAATCCTCCAATTATTCGGGGTATTAATTATGCTAAACAGCAAATTGCTTCAATTTTTTTAAGAACAAATGCTACATTTTATTCTGCATATATTTTAGACATATGTTTATGTCTAAACTGAATACTCAAACCACGTGAAGTTGTCATTTTGTTTTTAAAGATTTTTTTTTTTTATTGTTTACATTTTTCAAAACTACCGCAATTTTTGCATGCTTTTTTTTAATGATTGAAGAAAAATGATTGAAAGACAAATAATAGCACAGAAAAGTGTTTTTTGTTTTGTTTTTTTTGTTGTTTTTTTTTCTTCCTCTTAGAAAAAACCCTAAAGGCTTTTTTCTCTAGTGTCTGGTTTTGGTTATTCCTCAGGAACATAAAATCGCTGCTGAGGCCAAACTGTGACACTCCAAAAACAAGTGGTGACTGCAGAAAAATCACTGTTAGCATAGATCACGTCTATGGGTACAGTAATTTTTGCATACAACACAGGTGCAAATATAAATAATTTGATAAATTATCATTGAAAAATTATTTTAAATACATTTTTTATAAAACAATAAATATAAAAACAAAATAATAATGTTGCTGAGATCAAGCGTATTTTCTTTCTGCTTGTACGGTGTGTCCTTCCAAATGAATCATCAATTGTCTCCTGTCTCTGTCATCATCTAAATCGTATTATAAAGTCAAAGTGCAGCACAATACATCTTCAGCGCAGCTATTGTGGCAAGTAATTGAACATATCAGTTCACAGAAGCTAATAAGAGCTAGCTTTGTAATGTAGGAATTGTACATTGACAAACGGATTGCATTTACTTCTTTCTGCTCTGCTTATTATCAGTAAGTTGTAATATAAATATGCAAATCTGCTGCTTGAACTTTACAATCCTCAGTTGAGGCTATTCATCTCCTTTAAAGTGTTCATTTACATGTGGAGAGCCCCCATGCATCAAGCCGTGTCATTTTGAAAGCAAATATTAATCAATTTTGCATTGTGGATTGCCCCGAAGCGGTGTGTAATACATGCAGTGTCTCAGCTGGGATGGATGCACGCAAACGGTTCCCCATTCAAACTTCTGATAACTGTGAAGAGGCTGCACCATTAAGTGCTATCGCTAAGCTTTATCATATTAGGTGCACACATGCTCCACCATTCCCAACTCTGGACCTTTTTAAAATAGCTTTGTTTACAGATAAAACAGTCATGAATATAATGCTAATTTCCTTTATCCCACCTAATACACCCAAATGCAGCTACTGTATTCGGGCTGTATTTCTTTGACAGACGTTTGTGAGCTAACAAAGACATTTCTTTGCTTACTTTGGACATGCAAGACAAAATACCACCTTGGTACAAAGGTGTAGATATAAGTTGTCTAATGGATAATTTAAAGCCAGCTGGCTTGTTGTCTTGTTGGCTTATTGGTGATGGCACATGTGTTAACTGACACTGACTCTCCCTTATTGTTCAGCTATGACTGGCACTGCCTGTTCAGATGATAATACCTAGAGAGCCACCATGATAATCTTTCAGGCTGAAGTTTGTCTTAAGTCATGCAAACTGCTCTGTTTCAGCTGACGCGGTCTGTTAATGTTGATACCCTTCAGAACGTGTTAAGCTCATTCCACTGTTCAGCAGCATGACTATTCAGTTTCACAGGAAGCTGCAGCAGTTTCACTTTAGTGTAATGTATTGGAATAATACTGTGATTTCCTGTACTCAGACTCATGGCCCATGTAATTTGTTTATCGGCATCATAATGTTGTACTAACGAGCTCTCGCTGTTGTGTCATGTTTTCATATGGCGCTCCTTATATTGTCTGCTGGTGATGGTGAGAGTCTTTGGCCTTGTTACAGAGCTTTATAAGCCATGATGGATTCATGTCATGTTTATCCATCTGCTCACATGCCCAGAGCTCCTCTCTTCATGGCTGCCTTAGCATGAAAATAAGGGTCTGTTTCAGGTCTTTCTGTTGTCTAAAAACTTGTAAGCTGTGGTTATGTTCAGTTAGTCAGTGCATCACTAAATTGGTATATTTTACAGATAATTGTGTGTTTCAGACAAATTATTTCAAATCTTTTTGGTGATCCCATTTTTGGTGGGGTTTTTTTTTTTTTTTTCGTTGTAGCAACAACATGAGAATGTGGTCTTGAGGGAACTATATCAGCTATAAATAAGACAGCCATGAAATGTAGTAGATACATTCCATAGTCCTCAAATATCAGTCACATATTGGCTCTTAACTAAAAACCTGAGAGTAACATGTTATGATCCAAAGGCTTTCCTTTAAAGTTGTAAAAATACTGTACAGTGTTATGGGGAAGAAATAAAGCTTGCAAAGTCTACTGTACAGTACTGTATCTGTGCAAAATGGCATATCTGTGAAAATCATCACAGTTGCATTGCACCTTTGACCAGTACAATCAGATTTTCTCGTTTATGCTCTAGCTTTGTTGAGGAGCTTTGTTCAAGCATCACTGTCATCATACTGAGTAATACCACATTTGGCAAGGCCGCTGGCGTTTTGCAAGCCGTGTAACCAACCTTACCAGGCAATCTGACAGCCTGCAACAACAGTCCTGATAAAGCCAAGCTAGCAACTAAGTAAAAACTCAGCATACAGCAAATACAGCAGCCTGCCCCCATTTCCCTAAGGGCTCCCTCCTACTCAATAGCGTCAGACACGGCAGACAAACGATGATAAAGTGATCCTCTCATGACTTTGACAGGCCCGACAGACAGCGGCAGGTTTGGCTCACGCAATAACGCCAGTCAGCCAGACTCAAAGAAGAGCAATGAGACACGCGTTTCATCTGCAGCTGAGCAGTCAAAGCGAACACCTACCCTCACAGTCAGGTCCCTAATTATTGCAAACCACTAACTAATAAATAAAGAATATTGCTGCTGTCAGAACAGTCACACAGTCTTTAATTTGAACACAAAGGTTATTTTTAATACAGTAGACAAACATATTGGTGTATTGATTCTAGTCACACTAAATCTCGGAAAAATATATAAATGTTATGAGAATTAATGTGTTATTGGCCCAAAGCATGGAAACTTTTTTTAGTTTCCCATTGCTCTGACACTATTCTTCTATGCAGTGATCTGTAATGACAGAAACAATGCAAGCAAAAACAAAAACATTGTTTCTTTTGGTGTCATTTCCTCAGAATCCAAGGAAGTTTTCTGGTTTCTAAATCTAAATTTGTGGTCATATGTGCATACTTATAAACACAAGTCTCAAACCTGACAATGGTGGTTTAACTGGCCACAACAGAAAACCCCCCAAATTGCATGATGTCTTTGAACCTGCCCACCATAATTCTGAAATAGCAAAAATGCATCTCAAACGTCTGTACGTGTAGCACAAACTTGTACTCCTCTTCTGATCAGAATACATGATTACTCAACCCCCAGACTAGCTGCAGGAGGGCACCTGTCAGTCATATCTATGGTACCAATGACAGCAGTACAATGGCTTGATAACATTAAAGCGCATCTAAAAGTGAAATACAAGTAAATGAATGAACAGTATTATTTGACTCTTTACATATACGAGTTCAGTCGATGCCTTGCTTGGTCTTCCAGGTAATTTAAAGCACCCGGAAGGACCATAATTGCTTTAAAGAAGCGACAAGGCCACGAGGAGAATGGCTGAGCCAAAGGTCAAGCATGTAATATCAAGGAGATAGCGCAACTGTCTCCACTGCACAATAGCTTCTAGGAACAGACAGCCTGTAGCCATTTCAGCATAAGCCATTCATTTCTCTGTTAATTATAGTCATATTGCTGTATTGAAGTCCAGTGTTCCTTAACATATTCTTTGTTTTGAGTCCTTTTTGTCTCAGGTAATGGAATGTCAGCTCAGTGTGATTCCCGTGTGCTGCAGAGTGTTGATCAAAGTGACCTCTGCACCCTCTGCTCCTGCAAATCAATACGCGCAGTCAACAGGAGCTGACAGAAGCAGGCGCAACATATAATAAATGACAATTCGCCAACACAATGGCAAGAGCATATCTGACAACTGCTGCTCATGGCAGTCATTTTCATGTGATGCCAAGCTGTTATGTTCAAAGTGGGATTCATTTGCCAGGACTGTCTCACACAGATGCTGATATTACAAGGCTGACTTGTAAGCACCTCATCCCCCAGTCATATGTTCCCGCTGAAGCTGTCCTAGCCAAGTGCTGACAGAGGCAGCGGTATTACAGTTGTATCTTTTTATTGTTGTTGTCTTTCAAAGGGAGCTTATATTGAAAGCAATTTTCCTCTTAAGGGAGCAAATTGTTCACAGAAAATTGTAACTGCCATTGCTTGGAGATGATTGGCTGCATCTTTTGGTGTTGGCAGCCAAGAATGGAAGGATTTCATATGCGGGAGTGGAGAGGAAGAAAAAAAAAAAAGAAAAGGAGCAGCGCATATTAAAAGATGTGTTGTGAAAAATGAGTGTGAATTTTCACACACTCCGGATGATGGAAAAGGCTGCTGTTTTGTCAGGTGGAGGGGAAACAGAAATGTGTGTGTATTTTGTTCTTGTGCAAAGAGGCAGAGGCAATGTGTTGTGGCGATGGGAGGTGCAGTTATCATAAACCACTCTGTGAACCCATCAGAAAAACTGTCCATTTCCCTTCATGCTTTGTAGCTTTGTAAGGATCAAGAGGATTTGTTTTTGCTGGCAGTTTTCCCAACACCTGAAACAGAAGGAACGGGACGTCTGGGCTGTGTTGTGGCCAAGGAACCTAAAACGTATGTTAAATGGCTGCTGCTAAAACAATGACAGGGACCGGCAAGGCTCCCTGTTCCCAACCAACATCTTTGTAAACTGCACATATTTTTAAATTGTGACTGACTTATAAACATACAGAGCATATGGGTTTTTTTTCATAAGCACATAAGAAATTCATGAATATTTTGACAGTTCTGCATGCATTGATTGTAAAGTCTTGCGCACAGCCTTTAGAATATGCTCACATGTTAAAGCTCACCTTTCAATGAAAATTAAAAATGTAAGCATACCGTATATCTTCTAGTAGTAACCTGTCTCTTATTGACACCCGTTTCTAATAAATGCCGGGTTTGAAAACATGTCATGACAAATAGTAGCCGGTCTCCTTTAAAGGGAACCCCGACTATTATGACAAGTTTGCACTAAAATATGAACTGTGCTTTCAATAATATATACGTGGTATTAAAATACGCAAAATGTTTTCCTTTTAAGCACATTTTATATAAAACCGATTTACCAGGAGGCCGCCATTGTTAAATACTTCTCAATGCACTCTGGGTAGTGACGTCACATAGTTGCACTGCATCAAGTTTAGTTAGCGGTGCACTGGAAATGGCTTCTCTTCAGCCTTTCCAGTTTGAACCAGAGCAAACCGAGAGAGAGGATGACGATGGTCAACCGGGACTTAGTTTAGATGAATATGAAAACAATCCGTCACACAAGGACGCGAGAGTGGGGGGTAACTACTGGTGTCTATGTGGAAACTGCTGCCAATTGCAACGGCGACTGAGAGCGTTTGTTGTAAAGAGCTCAATTTTATGGCAGCAGCTATCCACGGTATCGCATAACAACATGATAAAAACGTTAACATAATTCTAATTTTTATTATACAGTGAAATTACGATATCGTTATTTTACATCCTCCATGCATCACAG